>JAVYIG010004732.1:0-153807 GCA_035222895.1 Strongylocentrotus droebachiensis | reverse complement strand
ATTTTACACACAATGATAACCATCCATTGATTAAAGGATTGCTTTATGCAACACAATGGCTTTGCAGAATCAGTTATGTACTGTCTTGATGAGTTCCCCGACAAGCCTTTAAAACCAGTAAAGATCAAGATTATATTCTAGAAATAGGTAAATAATCTTAAAGACGTTCGTGTGCGTATGTATATATATATAAAAGTACTACGTCTCACGTTCCTAGACCCTTTTCTTCACGCCTATATATTTTATATATATATATATATGTATATTTTACTCAAGGCGTCATTAGAGGGTTATTTGGAGTGAAAAAATGATTCATTAAGTAGAAATTGTCATTATGAGGACAATTTGGTGTCCTCTTAACGTTTTTTACGTTTTATTTTTCATAGAAGTCCATTTTTTAAAAATATATATCTCTCTCTCTATATAAGTAATTGTACTAAAGGCGTCATTGGAGGGACATTTGGAGTGAAAAAAAGAGTCATTAAGTAAACATTAGGGTTAGGGTTATGATTAGGGTTAGGTTTAGGGTTAGGGTTAGGTTTAGGGTTAGGGTTAGGGTTAGCGTTAGGGTTAGGGTTAATGTCCACTTAATGTACCATGTAGGGTTATATACATACATATACGGAGGAAGATTGGACTGCTGTGTAAGTTGAGACAATATGTCCCTAAGCACATTCTCACGCTCTTGTATAAATCGTTCATCCAGCCGCACATACTTTATGGTATTGAAGTTTGGGGAAGTTGCTATAAAAGTCATTTAAATTGCATACTATTGGCACAGAAAATGGCCATGCGTGTGATAACATTTTCCCTATTTAGAACAAGTTCAAAGGCACTGTTCGTACGTCTACAGGTATTAGATGTGCATAATCTGTTCAAACATTCAGTATCGACATTCGTATATGACCTGCAGAAAGGAAATTTACCACAATTCGTTAATCGATTACTTTGTCTTAATGAATCACATGTATAGAACAAGAGGAAGAGAACATTTAATGCTACGATTACCTAAATGTAGTACGACACATGGCACTTTTTCAATTTCTTTCATTGGAGCAAAGCTGTGGAATAATTTGCCCATAAATATAAGAGAATAAAAAACAAGATCATCATTTTGTCAAAATCTCCGAATTAAACTCCTAAGCAGAGATGAATCATGAGGATCAAATAATATGATATTACGTCAAAATAAATATCAATATGAATTTGCATACAGTTTTAGAAACTTGGAGAACCAATTCCGACTAGCATTCGTGCTAACTTTTGGTTCTCCCTTTAACAACATTTTAAGTTTTTAAGTTTAAAAATATCCTTTATTTGAATCACTTATACGCTATTGGTACTCTGTGAATTTCAATTCCAGCCACAAATCTCTACGTATTATTAAGTTATAGCTAATTCACAGGTTTTTATATGACATGGTATATGATTAATTTAATTTGTACCCATGGTTCAACTATGGATATTTTCTTTTTCTTTGTAACTCATGTACATGGATATTTTTGTTATTTTGTTACCCACTTGAATACATTTGTAACATTGTGTTATGTTGTTGTTTTGTTGTTAATAAATTCAAATTCAACTCTATATTTCAACTATATTACATATATACAGTAGGCTTGCGGGTGCACCATGTGACAGAGAGGGTAAATTGAGGAGTCCTGAAAAGGACTCTCGGTAATCTTTCTTGAGCGTGTGTAGTCCTGAAAAGGACTGATGGTGTAGTCTTGAAAAAGACTGTTGGTTTCCTTTCTTACCTTATAGTTCTAAGGAGAACTATAGCGCTTGGGGAGGATGGGTGGCGGGAGTGGGTACCCCCGTCGAGTGGTGGAAATGTCATAAATAAAGTGACCAATGTAGAGAAATTATCAAGTTCAGGTGGTGGGGAATATAGAGTGATAACATCTGACAATGAAATAGCTAACGAATTTAACAACTTTTTGTGTAAACATAGGTCCAAAGCTGGCAAAGGATATACCACCAGTGAATTCTGCTTTTAGAGAATATTTAGGATATAGAATAGAAAACTCACTATTTCTAAAACCAATTACAGAGAATGAAATGAAATGCCACTTACAGACTTTAGATACAAACAAGCATGTGGATATGATAATTTGCCTGCAAGGTTGTTGAGGGATGCTGCTCTATACATTTCAAGCTCATTAACATATATTTTCCATCTTTCCATAGAAAGAGGTAAATTTCCAGATGCTCTGAAAGTAGGAAAAGTGACACCTATTTACAAAAAGGGACGAAAAGATCTAGCTGGTATTTGCATACCTATTTCAGTTATATCTATACCGGTCAAAACCTTTGAGAAAAAAAAATCGTTAATTGACTATTTTGAAGCCAATAATATCGTGTTTCAACACCAGTATGATTCCGTAAGAAACATAGCACTAAGTTATCATTGATTAATCTTGCAAATACACTATTGAAATACTTTGATGAAGGTAGAACAACAGTTGGCATCTTTATTGACTTTCAACAGGCAGTTAATACTATACACCACAGCATTCTCCTCAAAAAATGTAACACTATGGAATATGTGGGTTAGCCGTGCAATGGTTTGAAGATTATTTGTGTAAACGATCACAGTTTATACAATATAAAGATAAAATGTTTTTAAAATTGAATATAACATGTAGTGTCACTCAAGGCTCCGTTCTTGGACCAACATTATTTCTAATATATATAAATGACCTACCTAACTCCACAAAGATTTTTCAATTTCAGATTATTTGCTGATGACTCAAATCTATTTCATAATTTTAATACTAGATAAACAGAAACTGATTTTGAAATTGTAAGTGAAAATATAATGAAGGTGCAGGAAAGGGATACTGCAAATGAAGTCACAATTAACCTGCATAAAACAAGCTATATGATTATGAAATTAAAAGGTAGATCAATAGACAAAAAAGGATATGTGAGAATATCAAGATCAGATATTAAAAAGGTATCAGTTGCATCATTTTTAAATTGACTATCACCTTTTATGGACAGAACTTATTCAGACATTAAACAAATGCATACGAAAGAAGGTGGCATTCTGTTTAAACTGAGACATTGTGTTCCGAAGAATGTACTTGTGTTTAACATATAAGGATATTATACAGCCTTACCTCTGTTATGGAGTAGAAGTATGGGGGAGCAATTACAAAAGTAATCTAACTTGTATATATTTAAGTAAACAAAATGGCAATGAGAGCAATTGCATTCAGTCCACTTAGAACAGACTCCAAATCTCTTTTTCAAAGTCTAGAAATATTAAATATTTTTAAACTTCATGAACTTCTCGTATCAATATTCGTGTATTATTTGGAAAGAGGTGTTTTTCCACACTCTCTAGTCCATTATTGTCATATGATACAACACAGATATGCCACTAGGAGAAATGAAAGTGACTTACTATATCAGCCAGAATGTAAAACAACGCAAGGGCAATTTTGTTTGTAGGAACAAAGCTGTGGAATGATCTCCCAGATAAAATTGAATTAAAAACATCGAGGTAATCTTTTCGGAGACATCTTTCCACCTAACTTCTATGTAAATGACGTGGACTCAACGCCACCCCCTTTTGTTTTTCCTTTTATTTTACTTGTCTTCCTTTTATATATGGATACACTAGCTTGTTAAAGATTATAGCTGCATCTAACGACTTTTCAAATTTAGTACTCCGCCCTTCATATGATTTGTGTACCAGAGTTGGTATCAGAAAAATTAGATCCTGACACAAACTCAATATTGTAGGATAATGCGCTACTTTATGCATGTTTTAATGTCCCGTTTATTGAATCCATGATTTACAATCTTCGTCAACATTAAGTTGGCTAATGCGTGTTTCCGCGTTTTTTTTGTATTTTTGCAGTTGGAAAAAGTATGAAATTACACAAGTTTGTGTCCGCTTGTTCTACTCATTACACATTCAACAACTGATGAGAAATCATTGAAAGGGACAGCAAACAGTTGCTGGGATAATATTTTGTGATGTAAAAATTCAAAATCCTGAAGTTTCATGCGCTTTTTTTTATCTCACCACCTCGTGAACAGTTGCAGATTAGCGCATAACTTTTCGGCGGCTTGGAGCATGGGGTCAAAGAAAAGTGGCTCGATTCCACTCTTTTCTTTCACCTCTCTGGTGTATTTCAAAATTTGGTCTGCAATGACCTTTATTTGCTCATGCTTAGACTGCAACTATGAATTAGCTTACGGCGGGTCTTCACTCTTACGTCACACAAGTCCCGGATGTGAAAACAGAAACAAAATTAGAGTTAAAGAGTGGTCACTTCAAACGGAGATTTTTTTTGGCTGGATGACAATGTTTGGCTTTCATAATTACTTCAATTCATTTATAAGACTCTTCACTTTACATACATGCAAACCTTATCAAAATCTGACAACATTTCCAACCTTTTTGTAATCCTCCTTTAGACCAATATTGACCATAATAAGGGGATGTATGTAAAGCTTTTGCAATTGAATGTGGTGATGGTTATTTTACCTGACTGCTTAGAATTAAGCATAAATGCTTGTAAGTAAGCAACCAGACGGCCGACGGCTTTAGGTCTTCTTCGAGGGACCTGGTAATGATGATTAATGCCTTACCAAAGGGCATTAGCGCATCGACTTGGTTTCGAACCGGGTCACCGGATCACGAGACCACTACTCTACCGACTGAGCTATCGCGACTCCTCCTTTTGAACCTAGGTCAAAGGCTGCCGAACGGTCACCGCTGGGAGATCAGTCGGTCACTGGATGGCGAGTTCAAAATCCGTCGGCAGCCTTTGACCTAGCGGCTTCCACATTTGACCTAAATCGCTCGATTAGGTCGTTGACCGGCCACCGAGCGTATTTTGGTGCCCCGCCGATCATCGGCCGGCCGCCGAGCAATTTTCTTAAAATCAGCCGGTGGCCGGTGGGAGACCACTCTAGAATCGGTAGGTCATCAGTCGGTCACTGCCGGGACGCCGCACAGTGGGCCAGGGAGGAACCAAAGTGCGCCAAAACTAAGTTTGGGTGATTTTTGTTTTCAATTTTTTTCTTGCCTAGTTGAAAGGTAATACATAGAGGAATACCTCAGTGAAATATTTAATTCCGGTATGCACAATAAGGGTATAAATTTACTACTTCAAACAGCAAAATCCTACATATTCACAGTTTTAGTGCAAAGGTGACTTATTTTATAAATCTTTCTATTCAACATGAAAGGTGACTTATTTTATAAATCTTTCTATTCAACATGAAGTTTTTAAGTAATTGATATGAAATTGCTCTCACATATTCCTGAAAGTTCATTTCGTTGAATGAATGGGTTAAAATTAATAAAAACACAATCTTCGTGATATATTATAGGGTAATTCACTGAAAATGGACTAATTATCCATGTTTTTTTATAAATCAAGAAGCAATATTTAGATCTCTGCGGTTGTACCGCTTAAATTTTAATACCACCATTTTTTCTGATGTCTAAGCTTCAAGTTGATACCAAATTTGGCTGCCCGATCTTGCTCGTTGTTATGTTAGAGCCGATTTCCCTTGCCACATTGCCCCGAAAAATGTGGGTTTTTTTGGTCCGCGGCTGAATCATGAAGGATTCGTGGTCATAAATCACGGCGCGAGGGGGCTCTAACATAATAACGGGCAGAATCGGGCAGCCAAATCTGGTATAAACTTAAAGCTTAGACATCAAAGAAAATGTTGGTAATAACATATAAGCGAAAATCCCTGGAAATCCAAATATTTCCTCTGGATTTATAAAAATAAATCCCCAAACATGAGTTTTAGCGCACTTTGGTTCCTCCCTGGCCCACTGTGCGCCGCCCGGAGAAGCTCCCCGATTTCGCCAAGTTTTGACCTAAAATCGACCGGCGACCGACGGGAAATCGACAGGGCACCGCCCATGCTTCACTGGGGCTCTACAGCCTGCTCGACTTCTCCAAAAGTCGTTGGGCGATGCCTAAATTCCAGCGGCGACCGAGCAGGCTACAAATCGGTCGGTCGCCGCTCTGAGTTGTGACCATAGCTTTAGTTTAACTTACTTTTACAAATGGTATGTTAATCTGGTGAGTTTGCCTTACTTAAATGAACTAGTGTTATAGTCCTTCGGTAAGAAGGAATTTTCGTACACAATGATAAAGATATGTTTCCTCAACCATTAAAACCCTAGATGTAACTGAAAAATAAAGGCATGAAAATTGTCTTTACGGCTTTCAATTGATGATCTCCTTCTTTCCCATACAAAAGAATATTAAAAAGATGAGTTTCATTTGTATGTAAAAGTTGGTTCTTAAATTTATCTTTATCTATTTTCCTTTACCCTTTAGCTTCGTTCATAGTGGGTAAGTATCAATCTACATTACATCATAATTTCTTTATATATTCCGGTAATCTTTCTGAATCTTTATCTATTATTCACTGTTATGCTTTTTATTAAGCTCGCCCCGATATAATGCTTGGGTGTTGCGCGCATGCTATTACCTATCTATGATAATTTGTGAGCACTAGTTTTGACATTTTCATTTTTAATCTTTTCTAAAGTCACGGATTTTATTTTTATTGTATGTGTCTGTCTTACTATAATGAACAGGTCTTGTAACCCTTCAGTGAGAATGGATATTTGATTTCATGAATAAACATATGTTTCCTAAACCATTGTTACCTTAAATAGTACTTTAAAATAAAGGCCTGATCATTGTCTGTAAGGCTTCTAACTGATGATCTCCTGCTTCCCTATTAAGAAAGAGAAATGAAAAAGATGGGTATCATTCATATTTGAAGTGTGATGTAATATCATCTGCATTTTCCCGTCCTCTTGTTCTTTGTTCATAGATTGTATTAAGTATCAATAACAATTCAAATGTATCTTAATAATTATATTCCGGTCATCTTTCTGAATCCGTTTATATTAATCACTTTTAAGGAATTGTTAAAGCTCACTAATATAGAATGTTAGGGGGCTGTTGAAATGCTACCAGTTCTTCATGATCACTTGGAACCATCGGTTTAACAATTCTAAAATGTCATCTGATATGAAGTCACGGATTGTCTGTTTACCTTACGTTTATGCCTTACTTTAATTGTATCTGTTTCATGCTTCCAACTGATGATCTCTTTCTTCCCATGAAGAAAGACCAAAAAAAGATGAGTAGTATTTGTATATCAAGTGTGATCTAATATCATTTGTATGTTTTACTTATCCCCTTGTTTTTTGTTCATAGTTGGCAAGTATCCATGAAAATCGTAATATATCTTTGTAATATGTCTGGTCATTTTTCAGAATATAATTGTTATGAATTCAATCCTACTCTTTTTTTTTCTCAACTAACCACCTTAGAATGCTTGGGTATTGTAAAAATTCAACCACCTATCCATGATAACTTCAAACCAAAGGTTTCGAAAAAGAAAAAGAAATCTTTTATGAAGTTACAGATTGTATATTTATCTTGTGTGTTTGCCTTTCTTTAATGAACTGGTGTTGTAATACTTCGGTAAGAATTGATACAACATGTTTACTATAGATTTAACTTAAAAATAAAGGCATGCAATGTGTCTTTAAAGCTTTCAACTGATGATCTCCTTCTTCCCCATAAACAAATATAAATACAAAAAGATGAGCATTGTTTGAATATAAAGTTTATTCGAATATGTATTTGTATCTATCTTCCTGTACCCTTGGAGTACATTCATAGCGCGGATGTATCCATCTAAATTTCATTTTAACTTCTTTCTAAATTCTGGTCGTCCTTCTGAAAATTTCGATTTATAGTCACTTGTTAGGCTTTTTTAAAGCTCACCACGAGAGTATTCCTTGTATTTACTAAATACGCTTTCTGTTAGCTTACACCGTTGAATGCATGGGTGTTGTAGAATTGATACCACCTGTTCATGATAACTTCCCACTATCGGTTTCGAATTTTCATTTTTCATATTTTATGAAGTCACAGATGGCATGTTTATGTTTTGTGTTTGTCTTACTTTACTAAACTCGTGTTGTAATCCTTTGGTATGAAGGGATATTCGAACATAGTGATTAAATTGTGTTTCCTAAACTATCTAACCATAAATGCCACTTAAAAATACTGGAATGGAAATTGTCTTTGAGGATCCTACTGATGATCTCCTTCTTCCCCCTGACGAAAAATAAATAAAAATGATGAGCATCATTTGTTTTGTTTTAATCCCACTACCCTTTCTAATGTGATAAAGTAATGATGAACATATGAACCATTACAGAAAGTTCACAGGCGTTGCCACTGATGTTGTACAATATTTTGTTAAATTAACGTGCACCTTTTGTGTCTTCTTCAATTCACACATTTTGATTTTGATTTAGATTTTTTGATTTAATGTATTTTGTTTTTCATGTTTTTTTTCTCCAAAATTACAAACTAATTATAACATAAATCAAGATGACAAAAAAATTATATAATTATTACATCATCAACTTTAAATACTTACATTGTAAACTAACATGAGATAATCATGAAGAAAAAAAATGCCACGTAAGCTGAGCTTGAAGGGGTGGTAATAATTTATTGAACTTAAAGTTTCAGAAATATAATGATGTTGGGGATGAGAGTAAAAACAAGATGTACGATAAGAAACAGGAGGAGATGGTACGTAGAGCGATACAAAGTTATTCATGTAGCTGTGCTGAAGAGAAAAATAAAATTAGGCAGAAGGTAGAAATGAGGGGTGCGGGAAGTACAGATTTAGAGGTAGGGAGGAGGGGAACGATAGAGAGGGAAAGAGAGCGATACAGAGATTGAGAGAGAGAGAGAGAGAGAGAGAGAGAGAGGGGGGGGGGTTAGAAAATACATGTAATGTTTCATTTGCATTCAGAGTCATCATACTGCTTAAGGAGGTGCTTTTTTGTGGCTCTCTTGAATAAAAAGAGAGAAGTGTGTGACTTGGCTGCATCTGGTAGCGGGTTCCATATACCAGGGCCGTAATGCCTGATATATCTGCGTGCTAAAAAGTGTCGGATTATTTAAGTGGTGATTATTATGGTTACGGATTGGGTATTAATTAATATGTCTCTCAAGCATAAACATATCACTATGGGGGTGTAACCTGGTCTAATAATACTTTAAACATATGTAAGGCTGTTTGGAGAGTATTTGTGTCAAAGACTTAAAGGGTATTGAGTTTATGGAGCAAAAAAAAAATATAAAAAAAATAGTGTTGTAAAAAGGCCCTGATCCTGTATTAAATTGTTTTAATAATTCTAAAACATGCCATGATGATCTGGTGCACATTTCACTTTAATCATACAAATTCTGATTTTCCACAAACGATAAGATGGAAGATGTATTGGTTGTGCCTATAACCCTAAAAAGGCCAGGCTATGTGAGGTCTTAATACGCACTCTGATTTATGCACTAGACCTCAACTCTTTTTTAATTTGAATGTATTTATTCATGTTTTTTTTTATGCAGGTATGAGTGAGGAAGGAGTAGAGTCCGGGAACGAAAGTAAGTATGCAATCACTTCATCCTCTCATTCTCAACCTTTTTTTTCTTTCTAGAATCATGTTGTAAGGATTTTCGTAGTTTGAATCTGGAGTGCCTAGTCAATAAGATAACAAGTATCTTATCATTTTATATAATATATAAAATGGTAGTATTCTATACTAACATATATAAAATGGTAGTATTCTATACTAACATATATACAATGGTAGTATTCTATACTAACATATATAAAATGGTAGTATTCTACACTAACATATATAAAATGGTAGTATTCTATACTAACATATATATAATGGTAGTATTCTATACTAACATATATAAAATGGTAGTATTGTATACTAACATATATAAAATGGTAGTATTGTATTCTAACATATATAAAATGGTAGTATTCTATACTAACATATATAAAATGGTAGTATTCTATACTAACATATATAAAATGGTAGTATTCTATACTAACATATTATGTTAGTATAGAATATTATGTCGTGTGTCAATTAAGAGAGGGTTTACTGTTATTCTCCCCTCACCGATGAAGACGGAGGGGATATAGTAACGCTACCGTCCGTCCGTTCTTAAGAAATCTGGTTCCTGTTCGATAACTTTAGTAATGTTTCACGGATTTTGATGAAATTTGATATGAAGGTACATGGTATCAAAACATAGGAATAATTTGTAATGAGGCACTAAGCAAAGATTTGTGCATCAGGTGTGATTACATTACGAAAATGGACTATTCTGAAAAATTGTCATCCGTCTTTTTGTTTTGGTTCAGGTTCTTTATATTCCAGAACAAGTAGCTCTTTGCAAAGGAATGAAGATGCAAGAAGAACTGGAGAATCAACACAAAGAAGCGCTCCATCTTACCAAACAAGCAGAAGTGCAACCAGCGGATCCTCTCAAGGACAGCCGAAGTTCTATGACATCTATCTTAAGTTTAGTCAAGACACGGATGATGTACATAAGGTGAAGGATATCATCCGCAGGAATGGCTGGACGATGATGACTGCTGCCGACAGCAGGCTTGGTGTCCCGAAAATGACCAGTATCGAGGACGCCCTGAAGACTTGTTCCCACGTGGTCCTTATAATCACGAAGGAGGATTGCGAGAAGAACGATCCATATCAGACCATGATGATGGGGATGGCTCGACGGTGGGCGGGAGTTTGAATGGCCGGGTGATTTCAATCCGATGCTGCGAAGAGAGTCATCTTCCGTTATCGCTTCAGAGTTTGGAAAATGCATGCATCAATGATCACTCTCTAGAGGACAAACTAAAGAGGACCATTGATGTTAGCATCAGGAAGAACAAAGAAAGATCATCAGTGGGTTAGTTTCATATGATTTAAAGATAAAGCTTAGTTTTGGGAATGCTAATCCACTGTGAAAGAAACTGAAAGCAATCAGCAAAGTTTGCTTGTGTAGCAGATAAGTATTGGTATATACCTTTTCAGCCGCAACACCTTTCTTTTGAAATGGGCTACCTGACCAAATTTGGTAGCCTAATAGGTCACAATCATGGAGGGTTTCGCGGGGGCCTTGAAACGTATTTGTTTTTTAAGGATTTCATGAGGCTGTTCTGCTTGTGGTTTTTCTCTGGGTTTGTTGGGAGCTTGTTCCACCAGTCAAGTCACAAATACGTAATATATTGCTCTCACTATGTTATTAATATCTGGTTGAATAGTTCTCACAAATGCATGTATTCTATGTTCAGCTACAATGTATGTTAATATATTATTGTTTAACAAGAAGTTAAGCGAAATTCTACAAATTCTTATGAGCTATATAAGCACTTTCCATTCATATTTACTGTGAGGTTCCGGTATCCTGAAAATGATAGAGAACACACACAATGTACACAGAAATGTGTCTATGGGGCTACATATTAATTTTATGAATGAATCATAGTTATGAGTTGTTTTGTAATGGTGTCACTAATTTAATTGAACGTTGTATCCAAATTGCAGGTATTACACAAACATAAACACTAAAAGTAGTGTCAGCTATGAATTCCCCAAAAAGAGTATAAAATGTAATTTTTTTCATTATATCTTTTTATGCCAGAGGGCTTCCGTCTTCATCATCATCGATATCATTATCAAAGTCGAAAAGTTTCCTCTTGTGAGGTGTTACTGAGACTCTCTCCCCCATTTATTCTTGTCTCAGGCATCCTCCTCATGTATACATACCTTACCGCTTTCTTTCTTCACCATTGCTTTCCATGGAACCTTCAGTCCTCATTTCCCTCTTAAGCCATTAAAAAGTTATATTTTGCTATGATGTGCTATGCAAATCATCTTCAATTTTATTATATTTTTCTTCAGGATCGATTGCACATCTCGTGACCTCTGACCTCGGCACACAGCCCCTAACAGCGGCACGGGTTGCTTCAGAGGTTGAGCGGATCCTCCCGCGAATCAACGATCTGCCAGCTGTTCCAAGCTCCTCGGTGAACATACATGGGAATGTTTTTAACATCGGCTCCATGTATGATACAGGGAGACATGAACTTGTGCCGCCGCACCCAATGATCATCCCCCTTGTGGTACGACAAGAGCTGAGTAAACTGTTGAACCGTCCCCGTGTTACTCATGACGACTGGAAGGGACTTGCTAGTGCCTTGCGATTGGATGACTGCATCGCTAGTCTGACCAACAAGCCAGACCCAACATCAGATCTGATTGACATGGCGGAGAGACAGAAGAAGATTTGCAGCCTCGAGGATCTGAGGCTCATTCTGAAGCAGATGAAGCGCGATGATTGTGTGGATGTTCTGATGCCCGAGCGTCGGTAGAGTCAAACAACCGTATGGTGATTAAAGATCGGGACAGAAGTAGCAGTTCTATGATGACAGTTACAATAAATAAGTATCTGGACTCTGAACCACGGGGTATGGGGTTTGAATCCCTGCCACAGTACTAACGTCCTTTGGTAAAACGCTAATCTCCATTTGCCACACTTAACCCAGGATAGTTAATTAGGTTTCTAGTAGGTAGTAAGTAGTAAGCCTACTGTATATACATTATCTTATTGTCTTTTTTTTCTATTTTCGAACAATATTATTTTCTAATTTAAACTTTTGAAGTGCATTTAGTATTTCGTGTTGTGGTATGATATACAGAGTATGAATTCCCAAGTTGTCAAACTCATAAGGTATCGAATGAATTTTAAATGAATTGAATATGATTAAAGATAAACTTTAGTACTGGTAATGCGATTGCGTTGTGAAAGAAAAGGTGTGGAAAGGATCAGAAACAGTTGATCATGTAGCATGTAAGTATTGGTGTGCACTGCAAGGTTCTGGAGTCATCAAAATCATAATAAATTTGACCGAGTCTTGGTAAAGTAACAAGCACTCACATAGAAAGCTATATATGGGACAACACACATGGTGTCGGGGCTAGTACTACCTTGATTTCCTTGTCTTTCTATGCTCATTACTCAGCCAGTATACATTTTCTTCCAAAATTGTTTGGCACATGTCATTTATTTGTAATCTTGAACATTCAGTGTAAGTTTCGTTTGATTCTGTGAGAATTAATTTTTTTTTTTACCAGTACTGGAGTTTATCTTTAACATTAGAAGATGGGGCATCGCATGTACAGTGAACAGGGGCGTAAATCCGTACCGAGGAGTGGAGGGGGGGGGGGGGATGATCGGCGATAGCCATCACATACTAGCACGAGCACACGCCCACACTAATTTACGCAAGCGCGCGCGATCGCGCACGCACAAACACACAACACACACACACACACACACGCACACACACGCACGCACGCACACACACACACAAACGAACAAACAACAAACACACACATACCCAAACATATGTACTTAAATTTATACATGCATACATACATGCACGCACATGCCAAATTTGACAACCATAAATGTTGGCAGTCCTGAGATAGGGGGGAGGGGGGTGCTTTCAAAGGGAGGAAACGAGCATACGCGTACCCTAAATAACACTGAGGGGGGGGGGGGGGGGAGCCGGGCATCTAATGTACATGATTGCAGTTTTTAAGCGCTCGCGCGCTGGCGCACTTTACGTCTGGGCTATAATAATACCTTGTAAAATAACGAAAAATTATTCTGAAGTTTATGAAGTGCTTGTTCGCGCACGTCGCGCAACTACTCTTAATGATCGTGACATACTGTATACGTGTAGGCTATACAGTTATACATACATAAACAAATAACTCATTTCTCATGTATTATGCTGAAATTGAAACAATCACATTTGTTTTCTTCTTCTTCTTCCTTTTTGTCTCTCTTTTTTTTTTGTAATCTCAAGGGGGATATTTGTACAGGCCATCCCCCCCCCCCCCCATTCCCCCGGGATTTACGCCCCTGACAGTGAAACCTCTATGTAAACAGAGACAAGAAAAGAGGTCTTGTAAGCTAGGTCTTTCTGTTTGTTTTTTATTTTATCAGCCGTTGTCAATCCACTGCAGGATGAAGGCCTCAGCATGATGTTTCCAAATGCCTCTGTTCAGCGCCTGTTGGTGCCAATTTGTCTGTCCCCAGAACTGTTGCAGCTCGTCTCGCCATCTTTTTCTTTGACGTCCCCTGTTTCGTTTTCCCTCATATGGTGTCCAGTGAGTGATTGCTGAGCTCCAGCGATTGTCCTTCCTACGGCTGATGTGGCCCGCCCAATTCCATTTCCTTCTTTTCACTGTTTCAAGGATGTCCTGGACTTTTGTCTGTTCCCTGATCCATTTGTTCGTTTTTTCTGTCTTTGTATGTGATGCTTAGGATACTTCTTTCCATGTTGTGTTGAGAGGCTGCTAGCTTTCATTCCATTTTTGATGTTAGTGTCCATGTTTCTGCAGCGTATGAGATTGCTGGGATGATGCACTGGTTATATACTTTCTTTTTCAGGCATAATGGAAGTTTGCCTTTCATGATGGTGCTGTATCTGCCAAAGGCTTGCCATCCAGCTTTGATTCTTCTTCTTATTTCGTTGTCTTGATTTTTGTCTTGGAGGGAGAAACGTTGCCCTAAGTAAATATAGTCCTCTACTTGCTCCATTTTGGTACCGTTCACTTGGATTTGTTTTGGATCTTTCGCTGATCCTGCCATTACTTTAGTCTTCTTCATGTTCATTTTGAGGCCTGTTAGTCGGCTTGCATCGTCCAGTTCTTGCAGCATTATTTCGAGGTCGTTTAAGTTGTGAGATATTATGACAATATCGTCTGCAAATCTTAAGTGACTCATGTTTTCCCCGTTTATGTTGATTCCCTTTGATGACCAGTCAAATGTTTTGAAGATGCTCTCTAGGCAAGCAGTGAAGAATTTTGGTGAGCCGGTGTCTCCCTGTCTAACTCCCTTTCTTATCATGATTTTGTTGCTGGCCTTGTGCATTCTGACAGTGTTGTAGCAGTCTGAATAAATGTCTTTAAGGATTTTGATGTATGCATTGTTGATTCCTTGGTCTTGAAGTGCCTTCAGTACTGCATAGGTTTCTACGGAATCAAATGCCTTTTCGTAGTCTACGAATGCTACGCATAGAGGGATGTTGAACTCTTGGCATTTTTCTTTCAGTTGATTAATGGTGTGGATGTGGTCCATAGTTGAGAAACCCCTTCTGAAGCCTGCCTGCTCCCTTGGTTGGTTGTTATCAAGGATTTTCTCTAGCAGGTTGGTGATGATTTTTGTGTACAGCTTATACAGGTTTGAGAGAAGGCTGATGGGTCTGTAGTTCTTTAGATCTCGCTTGTCCCCCTTTTAGTGCAGAATTATCATTGTGGCTTCTTTCCATTGATGTGGTATCCTCCTCGTTTGCATACATGCATTGTAAAGTTTGGCTAGTTCCTCAGTTATTGTGTCTCCTCCTTCTTTGATTGTGTCTATAAGTATGTTGTCTGGGCCTGGTGACTTCCCTCTCTTCATTTGATTTATTGCATGTTGAACCTCCCAATCAGTTACAACTGGGATCTCTTCTTGTGGTTCTCCTGGGTCTGTTTCCTTCCTCCTCTGTGCATTTGTCCGTCAGAAGTTGAAATTGGTTTTTCAACTCCAGTTGAAATTCTGTTCTCTTCTCTTTTAGTTTCTCTAGGTTGATGCTACTTTGTTTTGGTTTTAGGAGTTTTTGCCTCTCTAGTCGGGTGTTGATTTTCATCTTGCCCATTACCATCCTGTGGTCACTTCCCACGTTCACCTTGCTGATTGTTTTCACGTCTTGGATGATGTGAGGGTTGTCAGTTAATATGAAGTCGATTTCATTCTTTGTGTTCCCGCCTGGGCTTTTCCATGTCCATTTCCTGGATGCTCCTTTCTTGAAGAAAGTGTTCATTATTTTCATTTTGTTGCTAATGGCAAATTCAAGAAGTCGGTCCCCCCTGTCGTTTCTTTGCCCACTTCCGAAGGGGCCGATTGTGCTTTCTTCTCCTTCCTCTCTTTTCCCGACCTTGGCGTTAAAGTCACCCATGACTATTGTAAACTGTGTTTTACTGCATTTCATGACGTCCGTTATTTCCTCGTAGAGTTTTTCTACCTCTTCATCGTCGTGTGTTGAAGTTGGGGCATAGACTTGGATAATCTTGATTTTGTATCTCTTATTGATTTTTATTGTTATTTGTGCCAGACGTTCATTTATTCCTGTTATTTCAGAAATATTACCAGCGATGCTTTTGTGTACCAGGAATCCTACTCCTGCTTCACTCTTATTCTTCTTTCCTATATGGTAGAAATGGTGCCCACTTTTCAGTACTGTGAGTTTTTCTCCTCGTCTGCGGACTTCACCCAGTCCAACGATGTCCCACTTTATTCCTTGTAGTTCTTCCTCGAGTTCCAGTAGTCTCTCTTCTTGAAGTAGTGATCTTACGTTATAGGTTGCAATGTTCAGTTTCCATTGGTGGCCTGTCCGAACCCAGGGATTCTTAGCACCCCCTGCTCCTTGCTTTATCGGGCCGCCACCTTGGTCCGGAACAAATGAGCTGCTGGGGACTGGGGGCCTTTGCTTATTTGTGTCTGTCATGCTGGTTTGTGTGGGCCTACCCATCCACGCTGGCCCAGTGCGGGTTGAATGGGGGGATTTTACATCAGAGCTCCGACTCCTAGGTTGATGGCCTTACTGGGCTACGAAGTCAACCTCTCCGCCTATTTTCCCATAGGTGGGGCTATTTAACCCATAGATGGAGCTTGGTTGATGGGCGCCAGGGCGTGTCCACATGCCGGTGGGCCTGCACGCCGCATCTCTGGGGCCCAAAGCTGCTCCGAGATCCCTTACAGTTTTGCATGGGACCGTGAGGTACCCAGTTACCGTGTGTTGCCGCGAGGAGGCACTGTAAGAGTCTTGATGGAGGAGAGGCTATGTACTGGCAGGGGGAGGCTTACGCCCTCGGCTCCCTTTTTCACCTTGCGGTTAGCCAGCGTCAGTAGCTCATGCCACTTGCCAAACTTGAGAACGTTGATGTTGTTGAGTTTGACTCCACTCTGCTTGAGTTTACAGAAAACATGCATGGATGTATCGCCCACGTATATAGGTATGTTTGGGTTCCTTGCTGATAAGAGCTCCAGAGTTGGGTAGCTTAAATGATCTGAATGTACATGGCTGATGTAGATAAAGTCTGCTTTGGCCAATCGATCCAGCCAGTTAGCGGGCGGTTCGTGCATCAGCCACCATCCCCTGGCAAACGCTGGGCCGGTCAGCCAGGGGTCTGTGAACATGATGGTGCCCCCAAGGTTCAGCTCCATGCATGCGTGGGTCAAGTAGGTTATCTTGACTTCTCCAACCTCCAGGGGCACTTTCTCTCTGGCGTCCGTCTCCCACGGCTGTGGGGGCTTGAGTTCAATCAACGACATGCTCCCATCATCGTCTACCTCAGATACTAACTGTTCTTGTCTGAAGCTGTCGGGTGGATTGGTGTAACGCATCGTTTTCGCATCCAGCTTCCAACCATGTTTTGTGCACTTTATCACACTGTATAATTTCTTGAATGTCATCCCGCCGTGTCCTCGATGTCCTTGATGAAGGTCCCACCCTGATGTTTGCACTTGTTACGGCAAGCCTTGAACTCGTCGCTACCTGGTTCCTTGTAGATGACGTACTTCTCGTTCTCGGAACGATTGATGAGGTTGATACCCTCTTTCAGGCCTTGCGTCTCATCGACGGATATCTTCAAAACCGTGACCTGTTCCTGTTCCATCTTAGGGACGTGGCCTCTTTGCAAATACAGGGGTAAGCTTTGATCCGTTGATCCCAAGGGTTCTTGATCCAAGTACAGAGTCAGATATAGATGTCACTCCCTCTGTTGCCTCAGAAGGTTCCACAGTTTGATTTTCCAAATGAGAAGAATACAAATACAAATGAGATTTCCTTGAGCTGAGATGTCACGTAACTACGTTCTCGGCCGGGCTCTCTTTTTTTCGCTTTTGCTTACAGCCAGATATCTCAGCTAGCTAGCTCAGCTCAGCTAGTCTGCGCATGCGTATATAGGTTCTTTATAGGTTCATAAATAGTGCATTTTTCAATGAGAAACAATTCTTAAGGGAGATTTTAAAAAAATGTGTTTTTTGTAGACAGGTGTTTTTTTTCTTCTATACTGGTGCTTGATAAAGCATTCTTGATTTGTATTAAGATTCTTTTAAACGGTGAGATGAATTCTAGAGCATGTCTGACGGTGACATTATTCTCTTGATATGCCTCAAATGTATCTCCTGGACTGTCTGGAATCTATTCCGCGGTATTCTCTAGATCGTTCTGCAGTATTGTCTAAGGCTTTTCGATTGTGTCGACGAGAACGCCCTTCTAATCCAGAGGGCGTGTTCAATCAGGTAGACGACACCCCTAGTTCACTATCCTTTGAAACGGTTTCCATTTCAGTCAACGCCCGCTCGCCGCAGTAGTTAACATAATATTGACTTTTAGATTTACTCGAAGACAATGTGGATTGCTACGGTCGACGTCCTTTTAATGCACTGCCTTGAATGGACGTCACACGTATCAGTCCACGCAAATCTAAAAGTCCCTAATTACATCAGGTGTGTGACGTACTTTCCAACATGCATATCCATATTTCTTCTGCGTGCCAATTTGAATGAACCCAAATAATACCGCTTAGTTATATAGGTACGTACTATTGCTATAGACGGTGTTCAAGATTGTAGTGACTGGCACGTAAACCGAGGTGAACACGTTCTTAATTTTCGTAGTAAATTTGGCAGGGTAGTAGCTGATATTGTTGCGCAAGTGGTCGAAGTTCGGAGTATTCGGAGTTTGAAGTTTCGGAGTGGTCAAGTTGGGGAGTGTTGACAAAATATATAGGGTGGTGAATAATGTAGTGATTCGGCCTGAGCGAGTGACGCCTCTCATGCCACTTCCTTATGCCACTTCCTTATGCCATTTCAGCTCCTCTTCGTACGGGTTGCCACTGATTCTCAGACGGCTCCTCCTCATGTCACTTCCTTCGTTCTGTCTCACACAGATTTTTAGACTGCTCCTCCTAGTGACCAGTCAGGCTCGCTGCCTCGTGCTGCCACCTCTGCCGGTTGCCACTTCCTTATTCCGCTTCTGCTCCACTCTTTTCGTACGGGTTGCCGCTGATTCTCAGACGGCTCCTCCTTATGCCACTTCTCTTATGCCACTTATTATGCCACATCCTTATGCCACTTCTGCTCCTCTCTTTTCGCACGGGTTGCCGCGGATTCTCAGACGGCTCCTCTTTATGCCACTTCTCTTATGCCACTTCCTTATGCCACTTCCTTATGCCACTTCTGCTCCTCTCTTTTCGCACGGGTTGCCGCTGATTCTCAGACGGCTTCTCCTTATGCCACTTCTCTTATGCCATATCCGTATGCCATTTCCTTAGTTCTGTCTTAAACAGATTTTCAGACGGTTCCTCCTACCGGCCAGTCAGGCTCACTGCCTCGTGCTGCCACCTCTTCCGTTTGCCTATTTCTTATGCCTCTTCTGCTCCTCTCTATCAATCACCAGGTCCAGTGGGACGAGCACCTCAGTCTAGTCCTCCTCCATTTGCTCCTGCTACTTATATCGGGCCACCGATTCATGTGCCCCCTTCTCCTCCTTTTGTTCATGCTACTTCTATCGGGCCACTGATTCCTGTGCCCCCCTCTCATTGTAGAAGTAGTTTCCCTTGTTTACCTTGAGGGAGACTTGCCGGAGACGGACTTCAACTTATATCTTTCATTTCCCATTTCCATATATTCGCCGGGGTTTATGTATTTGAATAGTTAGCACTATTGTTGTTTGGCCCTCGAAAATATGAAAACCGGCCTATTCCCTGCCCCCCCCCCCCCCACCCCTGTTACACCCACAAATGTAATAACGCCCACAAATGTAATAACGCCCACAAATGTAATAACACTTTACCCACAAATGTAATAACACCCACAAATGTAATAACACTTTACCCACAGATATAATAATTTCACCCACAAATGTAATAACCACTTTACCCACAAATGTAATAATTTTGAATCACCCACAAATGTAATAATGACTTTACCCACAAATGTAATACATTTGAAGTGATATTTTGTCGAATTTGTTCAAAACTAAAACCCTGTAATAAAGCATGGGTATAGCGCGCAGTCTTTACTCCAGACCCGGTTATTTCAAAAATTAAAAAAAATCTTCAAAACTAAGACCCTGTAATCCTTTTCCTGTGGAATAACATGAGAATCGAGCGTAGTCTTTCATCCAGACCCGGTTATTCAAAAGTTTAAAAAAAAAAAAAAAACTTTTAAACTAAGACCCCACCATCTTCCAAACTAAGACCCGGTAATAAAGCATGGGTTTAGAGCGTAGTTTTTTCTTCCAGACCCGGTTATTTCAAAACTTTTTAAAAATCTTCAAAAATAAGACCCCATCATCTTATTCCTGTGGAAGAACATGAGTATTGAGCGTAGTCTTTCCTCCAGACCCGGTTATTCAAAAGTAAAAAAAAAAAAAAAACCTTTTAAACTAAGACCCCTCCATCTTCCAAATTAAGACCCGGTAATAAAGCATGGGATTAGAGCGTAGTCTTTACTTCAGACTCGGTTATTTAAAAAAAAATGAAAAATCTTCAAACTAAGACCTCACCATCTCATTCCTGTGGAATAACATGGGTATAGAGCGTAGTCTTTCCTCCAGACCCGGTTATTTCAAAAGAAATAGAAATTTAAACAAATCTTCGAAACTAAGACCCACCATCTTATTCCTCTTTTTTTTTCATTTAAAAATAAATTACATTATTACATATGTGGATACAACACGTCACAAATAAATTATTGGTCGGCGGTCACACGAACAGACGAATCAGTCAAAATGGTCCATATATATAACACACAGAGGAGGGACCGATTTGATGGTTCGTTGACCGTCGACGATTTTTTAATCATGTAAATATTCTAACGCCCACAAATATCCTGGAATTCAATGTTCGTAGACAAAAAAGTAATCGAATAAGTGACCTTAAATGTATTTAAATATTGACACTGATTGTTTTATGCATGTGATTATGAAATATGTCTGGAGGAAAGACTATGCTCGATTCTCATGTTATTCCACAGGAAAAGGATTATTGGGTCTTAGTTTTGAAGATTTTTTAATTTTTTGAAATAACCGGGTCTGGAGTAAAGACTGCGCGCTATACCCATGCTTTATTACAGGGTTTTAGTTTTGAACAAATTCGACAAAATATCACTTCAAATGTATTACATTTGTGGGTAAAGTCATTATTACATTTGTGGGTGATTCAAAATTATTACATTTGTGGGTAAAGTGGTTATTACATTTGTGGGTGAAATTATTACATTTGTGGGTAAAGTGTTATTACATTTGTGGGTGTTATTACATTTGTGGGTAAAGTGTTATTACATTTGTGGGCGTTATTACATTTGTGGGTGTAACAACCCCCCCCCCCCCCCACCCCACTACTATTGTATGTCAACGCTGATGAGTTTTTTTGAGGCATCTAAATTGGAATGTTGTATCATCTCGTAAGCCAGTCTACAGATATTTGAAGATAACGTGCAAACCTCAAAATCTTAACGAGCCAGAAGATGAAGGTCAACGATGATACAAATTAAAGATTCCTCTTACCGTCGTAATGATACACTTGCTGACTGAGTTATATTATTGTCGCTCACAAAAACATCCAGGATATTTTTTCTTGGCTTCGTAGAGCAGACAAACCGTATCTGTTGCTAAGAAGACTCTCCTGACGGACACTGCTTTTCTCTTTTCCAATTCCTGGTAGTATTTCTCGACATGGTCCATATACTCCTCGATACCATGACATTTGGCTTCCCACTTGAGTTTATCTGTCTGCCTGACATGAATGACAACGATCGGATGTGTGAATCCCAAAGCAGTTGTCTTATTGTCAATGAATTCTTGGGTTTGAGGCTGAGGTCTCAGAATGTAGATCAAGATATGTCCTATCCACAACACGAGGGGTTTACTGTGGACTCTCCTCAGTCTCACCGAGATATCTTCTAGAATCGCAAAGGGAAGGAAGTCTGATCTGTTGTTCTTTTTAGCAAAGGTGGCTATGATGGGGAGTTTCACCATTCGGATGCTTTTATTTCCATCAGGAGTTGGCCACTTATTGTAAGATGTGGTCTCTCCTTGTCCATCAAGGCAATTCTACCTGAGGGGGCGAACAAATGTGTCTCATCCACCCCCCCCCCCCCCCCTCCGGGAATAGACCCATTTCGAGGAATCAAGGATGAGGGTTCTCTCACTGCCGTATGCCATAATCAGGCAGAACGACAAATGGTGAACACTCGCTCCGAACCCGAGGCGTTGGCTTAAATCGCACACGACCTTCTTGGCTTTCCCGAAGTCAGGGGGATTTAAAAGGAAATGGAGTCTCTGCTGTATACGATTTGAGAGCTTCATCAACTCATCTTGTTTCCACGATGAATTTCCATCCAATTGACTCAGAGTGGTAATATCCGACAAGATGTACTTTTGTTCTTGGGCAGGTTTTCTCAGGTTCATGTACAGTTGACTGACGGTGTGGAGCTCCAGGCCAGGTGATTCCTACTTTGAAGACTTAAAGCGCTGGATTAACCGAGGAGATGGTTCTTGGAGTTGGAGGTGTTCGGAGTACGGAGTGGTCGGAGTATTCGGAGTTTGAAGTGGTCGGAGTTCGGGGTGGTAGGAGTTGGGAGTTTCGGAGTGTTGACAAAATATATAGGGTAGTGAATATAAAGTAGTGATTCGGCCTGAGCGAGTGACGCCTCTTATGCCACTTCCTTATGCCACTTCTGCTCCTCTCTTTTCGCATGGGTTGCCGCTGATTTTCAGACGGCTCCTCCTTATGCCACTTCTCTTATGCCACTTCCTTATGCAACTTCCTTGGTTCTGTCTCAGATAGATTTTTAGCCGGCTCCTCCTAGCGGCTAGTCAGGCTCGCTGCCTCGTGCTGCCACCTCTTTCGTTTGCCACTTTCTTATGCCACTTCTGCTCCTCTCTTTTCATTACCAAGTTCAGGGAACGGCGTAACCCTGCACTGCAGTACGGGAGTAGTCATAAGTTATATTTTAAGTTTTGTTAGTAGTGTTGTTTTTTAGTTTTAAGTTAGAAGTAGTCTTCAAACTCATTAGGTGGGGAATAATGTAGTGATTCAACCCGAGCCCCTTTGGCTCTCGCGCATGATGTGCGCGAGTGGGCCGCAGGCAAGTCAATGTGGCCTGGGTTAGAGTGTATATAGAGTAGGTTTGACTTGAGACCTGGAGACGCGCACACCGCCGACTTCAGTTCTCTCCGAATCCAGTCGAGATACGTACGCATCGAACGGAGCTCCGACACCGTGCAGCGACAGCGACAAGCACGTTATCATTGCGGTACTTTTTGTATTGATATTACTGATCTTCTACCAATATTTATTATTTCGAAAGGTCTTAACTCATCACGTAATGAATCAAGTGATCGCTTAATGCGTAATTTCTCACATGAACACAATTTTCAAAGAGATCTTATTAGGGAGAATTGGTCTCATGTTTACACTTGTGATAATTCAGAAGAAGCCTACAATTTGTTCATACATCGGTTTACTATTATGCTTGATAGACACTTTCATTTGGTAAAGAAGAAATGCAATAAACGTATTCGTAAGCCCTGGATTAATAAATATATTTTGCGTTCCATAAGCAAGAAAAATCATTTATATAAACATTTTATTAATAATAAGAATGTGATGAATGAGAATAAGTATATGAAACAAAGGAACAAAGTTAATAATTTGATAAAGAATGATAAGAAAAAGTACTTTTGTAATAAATTGAATCAATTTAAGTATGATGCAACAAAAAACGTTAACTGTTATAAATTCATTGTTAAATAAGCCCAAACATCCTCTACCACATATTTGTATATGTGATGGTAAACGTATTGATGACGGTGAATGTATAGCTACTGAATTTAATTCATATTTTGTTAATTGTTGTAACATGTTTAATCAATATCTTGATGAATGTTTTCAGACCTCTATGTTTTTTAATCCAATTTATGTACATGAACTTATACAAGTCTCTAAGTCATTGAAGAATAGTAACGCATGTGGATATGATAGTTTACTGAAACAAGTAACATATTATATTGTTGATCCTTTGGTTCATAATTGTAATATTTCCTTAAGATCAGGTATTGTACCGGATAAATTGAAAATTTCTGAAATTACCCCTGTTTATAAAAAGAATGATCCACATACATTTAATAATTATAGACCAATTTCAGTTTATCTAGTATATCTAAATTGCTTGAAAAGTGCATATATAGTCGACTATATTCATTTCGTTTGAAAAATAATATTCTTATTGATTCCCAGTATGGATTCAGAAAAAAATAATTCTACTTCTCACGCTATAATTGAATTACAAGATAAAGTTCTTTCTGCAATCAATAATAATAAATTTGCTATAGGGGTATTTATGGACCTGTCAAATGCTTTTGACATAGTTAATCATTACAATATTATGGAATTAGATGAGTGTCCTTACAATGGTTTAAACATTATCTTAACAATAGGGTCCAATATGTAATGTATAACAATAATTGTTCAGATTTATCTTGTATTACTCACGGTGTACCCCAAGGTCAATCCTTGGCCCCCTATTATTTTTTCAAAAATAATATGATAAATGATAAATTTGAATATATTATGTATGCAGACGATACTACTTTAATTTTTACGCAGCAAAATATTGTTAATTTAGAAAGTAATGTCAATGATGAATTAGAAAATATTTCTGTATGGTTTAAATCAAATAGACTATTGATACACCTTGGTAAAACAAATTTTGTAACATTCCATAATAAGACTTGTAAAATAGCCAATACACTATTAAAGTGGTCTCACTCTCAAAATTGATAATATTCCGTTACTTAAGATTGATACTGTTAATTTTCTTGGTGTACTTATAAGTAGTAATATGTATTGGGATACACAAATAGATTATTTAATAGGTAAAGTTTCTAAATGTATTGGTATACTCTATAGATTAAAATATACAATTCCTGCACCCTCTGTTATATTGTTATATAATACATGATGTCACATTTTAATTATTGTATTGTTGTATGGGGTAATAGTAATCACAAACAAATTGATAAATTATTTAAACTACAAAAGAAAGCCCTTGGGATATTCTTAGGCTGTCACTATGGTACTCACTCTGCCCCATTGTTTATGAAATTGAAAACATGGAATATATTTGACTTATATTTGTATTCAATTGCCCTGCTTGGATTCTTTTATTTTCAAAATAAACTACCGCAAAATATGTCTAAAATGTTCGCTTTAAATAATGATGTTCATAATTATAATACTCGTGGGCGAGACTCTTTTCATATATATTTGAAATCTGTAATCCTCCTGAAATATCCTCATGCAAGTCTTCAACATTATTTAAAAGAAAACTAAAGCAGCATCTTATATCAAAATATCATTAATTCTTGTACCCATATTCATATTATACAGCATTACCTATAACTGTTTTCAAACCTATGATTTTGTAATGCTTATTTCCATTTGTATTACCTGCCATGAACGATGACCCTGTCATGTATGTTTCTTTTTTAGTTTTGTTTGTATATATCTTAACTACTGTTCGGGGAACTATGCCTCCACAAGGCCATTTGGCCTTATTTTTTGGTCCCTATTTTCATTTTCTTATATACTGCAAATCTGTATCATTGTATATATCTTTGTATTGTTTTTATTAAAAATGGGAATGAATAAAATGAATTTGAATTTGAATCTACAGTTTATGGTAGGATTTTACCTTTCTCTTGTATCTTATTTCCCCTTAATCAGTCTCAGTAATTAATAATTAGGTAGCTAAATAATATCCGCCCGGAACACTACATTTCATTGAGTTTAAACTTAATTATATTGGTATGCCATATAACATTCATATTATGATTCAAATGATTCAAATAATATTATTTCTCATGCAAAAAAAAAAAAAAAAAAAAGCAATGAAACGACAAATATAATGGAAAAGGCACGGAAAAAGAGGAACTAACTTAAAGCAGAGCTTGTTGAAGTGTTAGTTCCTCAGTTGCTGTTTAACAATATAACATGAACAAAGTATGCTTATAAATCAATAAATAAAACAAATATGTAGCGAAGAAATTCTACATTTTTTGGAGGAAAAAAATATTAACAAAAAACAAAAAGAGAAAAGAAAAAAAATGGAGTAAAGTAGTTGAAGGCAAAAAGAAAGAAAGATACAAAGAAGGGAAAATGCATGATTGCAAAAGCTCTAGAAAAACGAAATTTGATCAGTATAATGAGGGAGAAAGAGATTGAGAAAGAGATTGAGCCGAGAGTCAAATAAACCGAGATTCGATCGTGTATATGTGTTTGAAATTTGTATCTTTATCTTTTATTTGTATTGTGTATAAACTGGTACTTTGTTTAGGAGATGGATCTATGTTACTCCAAAATACTGGACCGATGTAAATAATTATTTTATGTGCGAAAGCTGTTCTCATTCGAAGAGTGTGGAAGTGGTTCGACTGTTTTGTGGGGTATGAATGTATCTCGTTATTATTTTGGAAAATGGAGGAAATCGGGAGAGATAACTCGTTATTAATCAGTTGGAACATAAAGATACCGAGGTACAAAGAATACGAATCATTAATTTTAAGAATGTTGTCTTGTAAAAATAAGTGGTTAGTGTGGGAACGAAATTAAACATTATGGATTATTCTTAATGCACGCTTCTGCAAAATTAATATTCGGTCAATTAAAGTATTTCCCCATTATGCTGTGAGAATAGCCAGAAAAATAAAAAATCAATTTTGTTTGCATATATTGTTTATGTAAAGTTCAATTTTGAACATGTACTTATTGATGTTTTATCCTTCGGCCTTTGCAAGGCTTTGTTTTTGATTTTGTTTATGAATGTTAAATAAACGGGATAAACTACTCTACATTGCACGATTCTTGTATTGTCACTCCAACTGCGACCTGGGACGTTATCAATTATTCCTGACTTACTTGATTTTGCTTTGGGTTTTTTCTCTCCATTTTTGTCTTGCATATTGAAACAATAACATGGTCTATGTACATATTAGTTGGCAATACATCCCTTGTAATAAAGTTGTCATATGTATGAAAGCAGAAAAACAGAATGGCGAAAGTTTTCGATAAATCGGACCAACATAATTATTTGAATATACGAGATCACATCATTTTAGGCACGTTGTGTGTTAAACCAAATGTGAAAGTAGTACGGCACTATCATGTCACAGTGTCATAATACATTGAGCCCATTTGAAGTGCCAATACATATTTAGGCCTAGAGGAATTGCAATTAACTTTCATAAATTAATTAAATTTGTATTGTTGTCCAGTTCATTCAAACTATTAGTTACCAGTCTACTTCTCTGATATGTTCTGCTTTCTTTTAGATCACTTGTCTGTTATGGTTAGATGTTCCTGTAAGTTTAGTGATGGTTTGGGAATTATAGTATATAAACAAAGCAAATTATAATAAACATGTTTGAAAAGAAAAGGGAAGACATGGTCGGAGGCAAAAATATGCAAATGAGGTTATAACGAGACGATGAGAGGGTGAACAATAACTTGAGATAATACATTACGATATGTACAATGCTTTTAGAAAATTTGTGCAACTGTTATACAATCAACTCTGCCTGAGTCAAAGCACGCGAGACACAAAGAGAACATATCAAGAGCTTACTATCGTAACAGCAAAGGCATACCGTAATCGAAACACCGTAAGAACCTAAAAAGGCTGATTAATACATTAATTGATTTTATTTACCAAATTAAAAAAAGGATATATGAAAAAGTCGGTTCCAAAAAATACTACATCCACAAATCCAAGTCCTAAGAAAAACACACTTTTTTGTTTTGTATGTTCATAGTTAACATTGTCAGTTTGTAATAATACTTTGGCTGATTATACTATTGTATGATACATGTATATTATTACTCTTAAAAACAAATCTATGTCTGCACACATAGTTTTCATGAATTTAAATTTGATTTATTCGTGTAGATGTAGTACATTTTGGAGCCGAACAGATTTTTTAAATGCAACTTTTTCCTTTTTTATATAATTTTGAAAGTGTCAGTGTATGATGCTACTGGAAACTCGTAAGATGACCGTAAGTCTGACGTGAGAAGAACTCGAGGCATTCTTACGAGCAAAAAAAACACGAAAAATGCATTGGATACGGTCACAAAGGTTTGCACGGACAATGCGATCGTACGAATTCCAGAGTTTGTAGAAATTCGCAGATGGGGCATAGTTTCTTACGTCCTTCATACGGAGTTCGTACGAACGCTGTTTAAGTTGTCCTGTGTGATTCTTACGATGTTATTACTACGTTCTTACGGTCGCCTTACGAAGTAAGGGTTTCGTACGAGCTTGGAAAATCTTCGACAAAACCATCGACCAGTGTGCGAACTTACGAACAGTCTACGAACGGTCTACGAACGCTGGTATCGTACAGCCTTCTTATGAAGATTTTACGAAATGGTCTTAAATCGTTTGTACGGCGTTTGTTGCCGTTCGTGATGGTATTTGTGACCGAGGCTTAACCTATGTTTCCATTTAGTTTTGGGTAGCCTTTTCGTGTTGATTGTAGTCAGTGGCGGATTTAGGTTTTTCCAATGAGGGGAGGGGGCTGAAATTTGAAAATCGCGCAGACCGTTATTTCAACATAAAGGGGGTATAGCATGGCAAATACTGTGTAACGCCATTTACGATTTTTGGGGAAAACTGCACGTAAAAATATTGACTTGTGATTAACGGTCAGCGCGCTAGCGTTCGCGAAACAGACCGAAGTTCTCCTAACGCTTCGGTTTTGCATTGCACGTGAAAACTGCGGTCGCGTCGTCCGTAATCGTATTGTACCCGATTGGTCCCGAGTCAGGCCACGGGAAAGATACGGAAAGATACGTCTTGTCATGCTACACCCACTTTAAGCGATCATGATATTACCATACCTTTCTAAGAGTCGATGCATCTTTCTTTTAAAGACCGTCAATACTACTGGGCCAGAAGGGATTAGACCACACAGCGAGGTCACTGACAGGTGGCTATCTCATTAACTCAGCTCTCAACTAACATAAGAAAAAGAGGATCATGGGGGACCAACAGGCACCGATTGGGGAAGTTTTCTATATAGAGTGAGCAAGTAGCTACAAGTAGGACAGTGGAGCTTTAAATGTAGATATTGCAAAAGCGTTAGGAAACTCCAGTTTTATCGATTATATATCTCTGGTCATGTGATATTTATCATTAGAAAGTATGACTACTAAGTTCTAAAAATTGAATTTGTTATGAATCTGGAATTGGAAGTACATCAGAATAAAGCGCAAGGTCAAAAGTGAGATGCATTGGTAAGCACTGATATTAGGGAGTCCGAGCCTAACTTGAGTGCTTACCCGATCCTCAGGGTGTTCTCAAACACCTAAAGCCCGGCGCATACTACATGATCTTAATACGATCCAATTTTGAAAAAAAATGTAAGATAGCATTTGATGCAAGCATTAAAACTTGAAAGTCTTAATAAACGATGATCTCAATAGTCATATGATTAACAAACTCGAGATTGTAAGGATTTCAAAATCTAAGCTGAATCGGCTAAGAATTGCAGTGACGCCAGACAAGCAGTCTAGTGCGATTGTTAACGATTTGAAGCCTATTCGGCTTTTATTTTGAATAGAAGGCTTAAATGAACGGAAATTCCGATTGTTAGAATTCTTATTATTATTTAGAACTATATACAGAAAATAATGTTTGTTTAGATCTCTTCATCCAATAAAATCAATTTTCTGGATCGCCAGAAGATCACAAGGAAGGCAAACTCGTGTTATATTTTTTCTTTGATAAATCTTAGAAATAGAAATTATAATATCAATAAGCATACACAACCGCTTCTTCTTTGAATTTTTTAAATCAATTTTTGTGTTAAACATCGTCGCAAGGTATAATGACAATTTTTAGATAATTACGAAACCAAAATTAATTAAAGCACCTTTTTTTCACCTGTACGAAGTTTTCACATTTCTCCCCAACATTAATTAAATTGTACAAACAATCTAAATAATTTGTGTAAGTTGTGTGCTTTTAATAAGATGAATGATGTCATTTTCCCGGAGAGAGAACAGACCAATAATCAGCAAATAAGGTCGTGTAATATACAGAAATAAGTAAAACAGAAAAAATGGACAGATAACAATTTCAAGAAGCAAATGCATCAGAAAAAAGAGAAGAAATTAGTGTATGAGGAAGTATAGAGCGTAATGAGTGAAATTACAACGAAATGACAATATCAGCTCCCGCCCCCCCCCCCCCTCCCCCCACCAAAAAAATAAATAAATAATAATAATAAATAAAAAAATAAAAAAATAAAAAAATAAAAAAATAAATAAAATAAAATAAATAAATAAATGAAATAAAATAACTGCACTGTAAATGAAAGCGAAGATATAACACTTTTCTTGATCTCAGCATTGAACATATTTTGTAATTTGCTTTGCATACAAGGCCAATCGAAGTCACATTGCCTCACCATAAATTTGACTCATATTCACTTTAATTTGAGCATGTGCATATGCGTGTGAGGGGGAGAGAGAGAGAGAGAGAGTGTGTGTGTGTGTGTGTGGATGTATGGGCATGAGAAAATGTATGTGTGTGTGTGCGTGGGAGAGTGTACGTGTGTGTGTGGGGGGTGTAATAGAGAGAGAGAGAGAGTAAAAGGGAGAGTAGACATGAATTTATGCACGTTTGTATGTGTGTAGGTGAATGAATTTTGACTCTTATCTAATCTGCTCTATGAACTTTCAAATAATGTTCTGATAGCATACGGAAGCTGGAAAAGGAACACGGTACTGCCAAAAATTATGATGACGGTTGCTTTTAAAGCTTTTCTGTGTTAGAAGCTCAACCGCGAAATCCCCTCTATAGCGCCATCTCAGGTCCTACGTAGCATTATGGTGCCGTACCTAGCTGCGTTGTTGCTTCTCACATCGAGTCCTCTGCCAGCAAAGAGAATATTATGTAGTGGGTTATGCTCTGTTATAAAGTTGACCATGAGATGGCGCGGTTCAATAAACAATACACTAGAACAGAAAGTTAAATCTGACCGAGCTTTTTATAAACCACATAAATTCTGCAATATTCACATAAATAATTGGGTTAAATACTGGAGGACACCCATAAACATAGTTACAAAGTCCTCTTTTTTATCCACAAATCGTGATTTCCACGAAAACGCTTGTGTTTAACTTTTTCCTGAATCAATAAATAAAGACATGGCACATATACAAATGTACATGCATTACAGGGAATGAAAGTTTCTGTATGGCTATGAACAGATCAAAATCATGGGAGGGAGGGGGCTATGGGGCATGCAGCCCCCTGCAATTGTTTCGAGATCATACCACATTTTCACATGCGATAATTTAGCCGTAGGATCATCTATAGCATGCATCTACTTTCAGTTTTCGAAATTGCAAATCATCTTGCAACCTGTTTTGACAGTCTAGTGATTCCCTATCAATTCACAAACACAGGCTTGATTTTTTTGTAATAGTATTTTCAATAGGGCATACCACACCTACAAATACAAAAGTGGTGATAACTGATTTATAAAGACGTTACACAACAAAAGGTTGGTTCAGTCCTAACACAGGAGTTGTGTTAAGTTGTGTAAAAAAAAACCTTTGTTTATTTTTTTACACAACTTAAAGGGATGGTTGAGTTCTGTTTTCAGACCGCAAATGCCTCCAAAGTGCACTTTTGTGCTCTTATTTTTTTTATCTATGACTGTCTCATGAGTGCCCTTTTAGAACCTAGAATTGCTATGAAGGTAATTTTAGACCCCAAACTGTTTAAAAACTTAGCGAATACGATCATACCAATTCAGCTCCACTTTCCAAAAAATATAGTGACCGTTAATTAATTATCAATTCAAAAATAACATTACATGGGCCTGCTGGTTGTGCGTAATATAACCAACACGAAAATGCCAACAAAAAAGCCGACATCGGCATTGGCTGAAACACGACTTAAAAAGCGCTATTTCGTTTTGTCAACGGCTTGTTCAAATTATCTAATTTTTCTGGTGGTACAAGTATTATAAATCGTTATATTTATGGATATTTCAGCCGTCTCTGAACCGATTTTGATCAAACAAAGATGATTTTGTCATTTAAATTGTATGTTCTTTCAAATTTGACACTCAATTTCTCATCATCTCACAGACAAAATATTTTGTGTAGCGCCCTCTGCAACAGAACTCAACTATCTCTTTAGCATAACACCTAAAAGGAATTTGCAGTGTACTTAAATCTTCACCACTAGGAGCGCCATACCGGTAGTTATGAATAACGATTAGTGGGGACAAAATATAAAGCAGATCTTGTATGCCTATTGATATTGGAATTTCTCTCTCGTTCTCTCTCTCTCTCTCTCCATATTACACCCACACCCACACACTAGCACACAAACTCGCCCACACACACACATTTTCTCACGCCCATACATCCACACACATACCCACATACCCAAGAGAATATGAATCACATTTATGATGAGGAAATTCGACTTCAATTGGCCTTGTATGCATAGCAAATTATAAATATGTTAAATTTTGAGAACAAGAAAAGTGTTATATATTTTCCTTCATTTGCTTAGTCTACTAGCCAACTTCTCTTGTTTTGAGCTTTCTTTGAAGTCAGTTGTCTGTTATGGTTAGATGTTCCTGTACGTTTAGTGATGGTTTGGGAATTATAGTATATAAACAAAGCAAATTATAATAAACATGTTTGAAAAGAAAAGGGAAGAGATGGTCGGAGGCAAGGATAGGCAAATGAAGCTATATAGAACGAGACGATGAGAGGATCAACAATAAGTTATGATTTGATATGATGAACATAAAGAGATCATACATTACGATACGTACAATGCTTTCAGAAAATGTGTGCAACTGTTATACAATTAAATCTGCCTAAGTCGAAGCCCGCGAGAGGTAAACTGGTAAATAATAGTTTGAATGAACTGGACAACAATACAAAGGTAATGAATTCATGAAAGTTAATTGCAATTCCTCTAGGCCTAAATATGTTTGGGGACTTCAATTGGGCTCAATCTATTATGACACTGTGACATGATAGTGCCGTACAACTTGCCCACTTGGTTTAACACACAACGTGACTAAAATGCTGTGATCTCGTCTATTTAAATATGTTGGTCTGAATAAGTCAGGAATAATTGATTAAGTCGCAGTTGGATTGCCGTGACCAAATACAAAATCGTACACGTTGTAATTTAGTTTATCCCATTTATTCCCCATTCGTTAACAAAATCCCAAACAAAATTCTGCAAAGGCATACAAATAACAAAAACAATACGAACATGTTCAAAATTAAACATCACATACAAAATATCTGCAAAAGACAGTTGTATATCATAATACAATGTGAACATATGTCATATCAGAATAACAAGATATATAACACTATTAATTTAGAACAATGATTAATAAAGGTAAATAGATTCAATATAATTCCCACACATCTGTTAGAATTGGTGACAAGTTTACAATACTTAGTATGCATATATCATTGCATATTCCATAAAATGCCTCCAGCTGTCAGGCCTCATGAGAACAATGTAAATATTGACATGACCTACAAAGTACAAACACTCCATATTTGTACCCCTATTCTTAAACGAAACTTCACTCATTACCCTCTGATAATATAAACTCTGTTTTAAGATCCGAATGGAAATTAATCTGAATAGAAATCCTAATAAGAATCAATTATCTAAATAACATTTGATCACAATCAAACACAATTTGTCATACCGCTTAGAGGCAATTTTGCAATTTGCGGTATACAAATATCTTATTATTATTATATACTAAAAACCTGGCTATGAGCTGAAGTAATCTCCTTAGTGCACTTTGAAATGCTAATGTATTTCTTGTTACCTAAACATTATACAAAATAAAGCAATTTTACAAGCAAGGTGCACATCTAAAAGACCAAGTAATTTCTTATACTCAAAATAATATTCAAACATGGTATACATTTGCACTACTGCATTAAACGTCATAATATAAATTTGCAGAAAGACTAACGAACCATGTAACAGCCAAGATACCACACGTAGCCATATGATAGGATACCTCAACAGCCAGCATATACCAGCTATAATCAATAAAAACAATAAAAACAACCATGCATTTCTTTACTGGCTATTCTGACAGCATAATATGCATGTCATTTGGCATATCAATATAATTAACTTCAAACTCAATGAAATATGCAGCACTGCTAAAGTACTTCTTCAATACATTAATAATACAAATGTAGAAACACATCATTTCTTCAATCTTAATCAACCAATTTGTTTTAATTTCTTATAACATCTAGGATAATTGAAATTAAACCCTACCAACAACACAGTTTATCGATAATCGATGCACATGGGCGCAGCTATCTCTAAAGGTTTGTTTACATTCGGCCGCCCTCTACGACAATTATAGCTGCACAACTAGCAACCAATTCATTGCAATAACAACATATTAATTATTTTATCTCCGTGGAACGCTAAAACTTCTGAATTCTCTACAAATATCACCATCAGTATAAAAGTGAGATAAAATATCATTGTTGAGATCATACATTGAATATCAATTCGTTATCACTTGTGCAAGCACGAAGTACAACATTTATTCATCAAAACTGACTCTAAACATGAAAATATAATATTTAATATTAGTTTTACATACCAGGGCCCTGTCTTACAAAGACTTGACAAAGTATATATTCATGAACTTAATAGATCACAAATTGTACCAAAGGGAGTAAACAGGAAGCTCAAATATTTACAAACATCACAATTGTTCAAAAATATTACTCATACAAAATTACTATTCTTTACAAAAATAATTCATACAACTTCCCGGTAAAGGTTGTTACGCAATTAGCACCTTTTATTATCCATAACAGCACTCCTTTTAGATAATAGGCCCAGTCCCCAAACTGACAGCTTTGACATATTTATGGTCATCTGATCGAGGTCTAAAATTTGACTAAAGCCCAGCAGTAGAGGGAGGCATTACAAAAAGAAAGTCACTTGGACTTGGAGGGGGAGGATTCGGGAGTCTTGAAAAGGACTCTCGGTAATCTTTCTTTCTCGAGTGTGTGTGTAGTCCTGAAAAGGATTGTTGGAATAGTCTTAGACTCTTGGTTATTTTTCTTAGCTTATAGTTCTAAGGAGAATTGTAGCACCGGTTGGAGAGGATGGGTGGTAGGAGTGGCCCTAGGAGTTGCTCCAATCCTCCCTCTCTCTCACATGGTGCAACCGCAAGCCTCCTGTATTATCGACACCACCGTGCAAGCCAATACTTATAAGCAGCATCTAAGATAATGAATCCATCTCTGAGTTAAAAAAGTATAATGTAAACCATGATCCCTCTACGCTGATGAGATCCAAAAGAATAAACCCTAATCATTTACATGTCTTTACTACTAATGTTTTACAGCTAAAAATTGGAAAGTTAGGAATCAAATGTAATTTGTATACTTTTTACACAAAAATCTTCAGACAGAAATAGGGAAATGACCTGTGCAAAACATAGCTTGAAGGTACACAAATAGGAATCACTCTTCCCACGTATCACAGATAGGCAGCTACTTCTGGCTATTTGTAAATACACTTTTCTATAAATGATACCTGTGAAAACGAATTATGAGAATGTGCACGATATCGTACATTAGATTCATGTAGTGGGCAGGAAAGACGAGTCCGCACGGGAGACACAAAATGTCTAGTTGTTACACATTATAATGTTATCACCCAGATGTAGGACCACATCTTTATGATATGAAGCCTTTAAACAAATGCACTATCTTCATATAAATCTATCTAGACTTTCAGTATCAGACATGACAAACTGTAATATAAATAAATCCTTTTTCGTTTCAGGTGCATCTTTTCATGCCAATTCATTTCACGAAGCTCCCTTAATAACCATTTAATGTACTTAGTTTCCAGTGCCTGAACAAAATGATAATAATATTCATATTTCATTCATGTACAGCGCACACCACATTATAATATCCTATGCGCTTTCATGCAGCTTTGGAATAAATACCCTCGGTTTAGCTCCAGCAGCGGGTTATCAGCGGACAGTGCATTTCAAGGAATAAATCTACCAGAAATCGAATTAACTCTTCCGGGTTGAGTGTGGCAAATGTAGATTAGCGTCTTACCAAAGGACGCTAGTACTGTGGCAGTAATTCAAACCCCATACCACGTGGTTTACAGTCCAGAGACTTATTCATTGTAACTGTCATCACTAGAACTGCTACTCCTGTCCCGATCTTTAATCATCAGACGGCTGTTTGACTCTACCGATGTTCCGGCATCAAGAACATCCACACAATCATCGCGCTTCATCTGCTTCAGAATGTGCCTCAGATCCTCGAGGCTGCAAATTTTCTTCTGTCTCTCCGCCAGGTCAATCAAATCTGCTGTTGGGTCTGGCTTGTTGGTCAGACTAGCGATGTAGTCATCCAATCCCAAGGCACTAGCAAGTCCCTTCCAGTCGTCATGAGTAACACGGGGACAGTTCAGCAGTTTACTCAGCTCGTGCCGTACCGCAAGGGGGATGATCATTGGGTGCGGCGGCACAAGATCATGTCTACCTGTAACATACATGTTAAAAACATTCCCATGTATGTTCACCGAGGAGCTTGGAACAGCTGGCAGATCGTTGATTCGCGGGAGGATCCGCTCAACCTCTGAAGCAACCCGTGCCGCTGCCAGAGGCTGTGTGTCAGAGGACACTGGAGGTGCAATGGATCCTCCTGTTGGCAACTTGGAGCTAGTACCTTGGAGAAGGAAAAAAAAAGGATGGTTTGCATAGCACATCATGACAAAATAGAACTTTATGATGGCTTAAGAGGGGAATGAGGACCGAAGGTTCCATGGAAAGCAATGATGAAGAGAGAAAGCTGTAAGGTATGTATACATCAGGAGGATGCTTGAGACAAGAAGAAATGGTGAAGAGAGTCTCAGTAAAACCTCATAAGAGGAAACTGTTTGACTTTGATATTGATGATGATGAGGACGGAAGCCCTCTGGCATAACAAAAATACAATGAAAAACATTTACATTTTATACTCTGTTGTGGAAATTCATAGCTTACACCACTTTTAGTGTTTATGTTTGTGTAATACCTGCAATGTGGAGACAACGTTCAATTAAATTAGTGACACCATGAAAAGCAACTCATAACTATGATTCATTCATAAAATAAATATGTAGTCCCATATACACATTTCTGTATACATTACATGTGTTCTTTATCATTTTCAGGATTCCAAAAACTCACAGTATTATAGTTAAAATAATGGAAAGTGCTTATATAGCTCATAAGAATTTTGCTTTAATGGTAATACAAAGTTTTGGTAAATTTTGAAATTGGGAGGACAGTGATTATTTACAATTTGGATATATTTGGATGCCCCTGTGGTTGTATTCTAAGCTCTAGAAAATTTAGCCCCTAAAACACTTCTGCTTTCGGGAAAATATGAATATTCAAATTACCGGTGCTCCCGGTAAATGTTGATAATTTCAAATAGCGCCTACGGCCGTACAGTGGTAGCTACGACCATTAAAATATCAGAATATGTAGTTGTGATATATAATTTTAAAACAGGAATAGCTAATCGGTCGATTTCGGCCAAGAAACATTGTTGTATAGCTTAATTAATATCTTGACCTTGAGAGGGAGCTTTACAACATAAAGAGTTTAATATTACAATTTCAAAACTTTAGACTCTATTTCAACAGCGATAAGGATCACTGAATATTGTAGGATCACATATGCTTTCAATATGTTAATTTGAATCAAATTCATGACCCCATACCAGAACCTTGTAAAACCTTTAGCTTTTTGTTAAACAACATTACCTGAACATAGAATACATGGATGTATAAGAACTATTCAACCAGTTAGTAATAACATAGTGAGAGCAATATATTACGTATGTGTGACTTGACTGGTGGAACAAGCTCCCAACAAACCCATAGAAAACCACAAGCAGAACAGCCTCATGAAGTCTTGAAAACAAATAAGTTTCAAGGCCCTCGCGAAACCCTCCCCGATTGTGACCTCCGAGGCTCCCAAAGGCTAGTAACTTCTTGGGTAGCCCATTACAAAAGATAGTTGCTGCGGCTGAAAAGGGTATATACCAATACTTATCTGCTACACAAACAAACTTTTTTAATTGCTTTCAGTTTATTTCACAGTGCATATGCATTTCCCAAACTAAGCTTTATCTTTAAAGAGAAGGTTGAGTTCTGGGAAGAGGTGAAAATAATTTGTGAGCGTTATATTTCTTATTATGCAAGTGTGGAAGAACATAAGATAAGACATGTTCCCTGAAAAGCGTGACTCTTCAAATGCCTTCACATTCTAAATATGTCATGTAACATCGTACAACTCCGGGGTAGGATTTTTACGCCACGTGTTCGTGTAGTCCCATATTCATCTTTCTGTGTACATTTTTTTAACTTTACAAAGCCAAATCTCTTATCATTTTGATGATTCCAGAACCTTGCAATACACACAAATTCTTATATGCTAGATAATCAACCTTCTCTGGTCGATTCCACACCGTTTCTTTCACATTGCAATCGCATGACCAGAACTCAACTTCATCTTTAAATCAAATGAAACTAACCCACTGATGATCTTTCTTTTTTCTTCCTGATGCTAACATCAATGGTCCTCTTCATTTTGTCCTCTAGATAGGGATCATTGATGCATGCATTTTCCAAACTCTGAAGCGATAACGGAAGATGACTCTCCTCGCAGCATCGGATTGAAATCACCCGCCCGTTCAAACTTCTGCCCACGGTCGACTGAAATGCCATCCCCATCATCATCGTCTGATACGGATCGTCCTTCTGGCAATCCTCCTTCGTGATTATAAGGACCACGTGGGAACAGGTCTTCAGGGCGTCCTCAATACTGGTCATTTTCGAGACACCAAGCTTGCAGTCGTCAGCAGTCATCATCGTCCAGCCATTCCTGCGGATGATGTCCTTCACCTTCTGTACATCATCCGTGTCTTGACTAAACTTAAGATAGATGTCATGGAACTTTGGCTGTCCTTGAGAGGATCCGCTTGTTGCACTTCTGCTTGTTTGGTAAGATGGAGCGCTTCTGTGTGTTGATTCTCCAGTTATTCTTGCATGTACATTCCTTAGCAAAGAGCTACCTGATCTGGAATCTATAGAACCTGGGCCAAAACAAAAAGACGGACGACATTTTTTCAGAATAGTCCATTTTCGTAATGTTTTGATACTATGTACCTTCATATCAAATTTCATTAGAAATCCGTGAAATATTACTTAAGTTATCGAACGGGAACCAGATTTGTAAAGAACGGACGGTAGCGTTACTAGATCCCCTCCGACTTCGTCGGCGAGGGGAGAATAACAGTAAACCCTCTCTTGATTGACACACGACATAATATCTTGTACTTACATACATAGAATGGTAAGGTATTTGTCAGCTTATTGAATAGGCACTCCAGATTCAAACTACGATAATCCTTACAACATGATTCTAGATAAGAAGAAAAAAGATGAGAATGAGAGGATGAAGTGATTGCATACTTACTTTCGTTCCCCGCCTTCACTCCTTCCTCACTCATACCTGCATTAACAGAACATGAAGAAATACATTCAAATGAAAACATATTTGAGGTCTAGTAAATCCGAGTGATGTGGATCACAATGTATTGCGTTCAAATCCCTGCCACATCAATATTATCAACTGGCAAGACATAAAACTACATTTTCGGGGTTTGTGAGTTTGGAGTTTCCTAACACTAATATACAGATGGTTTGGAAATAACAAGATAATTAGAATTTTGCCTTAACACTTCAGGTGCAGTAAATGTGAACCAAATTTCACTCCTGAAACTAAATTGAATAAGACATAATATTATATACTATTTATACAGAATGGTAAGATGTTTGTGAGATTAATATCAATTTTAATTTCAATTTATTCAACCGGTTAAAAATCTTACATAAAATATAATCATATACAGATTACTAAAGGTTAGGAGCCCTAAAGAAGCAAATGCTTGTTAACAGGGCCCTTTTATTGAATAGACACTCCATATTCAAACTAAGAAATGTTACAGCCCTACTCCTGACACCATGATTCTAGATAATATTTGTCTCTCTTTAATCGTACCTGAGTAACAAAAGAAAAGGAAGAGATACACAAAACAGCCACCAAAAACAGAAATGCATGAGCACAAGTAATCAAATAATATTGACTATGAATGAAGTAAGGCATATTAAACCAATTCATCTCCGATCTCATCGTGTGTGGATAATCAGAATTTGTATGATTAAAGTGAAATGTGCACCAGATCGTCATGGCATGTTGTAGAATTATTAAAACAAGTTTATACAGAATAAGGGCCTTTTTACAACACCGTGTGTACCACGAACTTTTGTAAACACATAAGTACGATAATTGCACCAATAACCCCAACGTGCGCCAATCAGCTAAGCTATTATTTGTGTACAGCTAGAAGGTATAAAATAAACTTAACACAGTTTTACCTGGCATTATATGCATTAATAGTTAAGGCGTATGAAGAAAGTCAAATATAACATACCCCCCCCCCCCCAACATACGAAACTAAAGTTGGACTTGCGTTCCTTGCAGGCCCTATTCTATTTCAGTGTGTACAGGTGTGTCAACTAGTCTACATGATTGACTTTTATCTAGTGGGCCCTCATATAGATAATTCGACACCATTCGGGTGTTTACCCAATAACAGGTGTTATCAATCACGAGGTTTAGCCTTCAGTTTTATGACCAACAGGCCTTATGTAATGATCTGCATTTGTCACATAATCCCCACATATGGAAAAGTTATTATCTTACATTTCCCTCACTCAAAGATTCTTCGCGAGACTAGGGGTATATATTAATGGCACCATCGGTTTGCTGCGTGGGAAATTCTTTTCAATACAGAGAAAAATAATGTGTGGTGGAGTACCAAGTCTTATAGACCTACCAAACTTGAACTTGATTGCAGCAGTAGAGATGGTATGTAGTCTACACTTGAGTGACATTCCTTTGTAACAGTCTCTAAGCAGTATCTTGGACTTGCACTTCGGGCTCGGGCACAGAAATCGGACATCATACTCGATCCTCCTAGCCCAGTGCTGAATAAGGCTATTGAGGGTTTCCGTTATAAAGTCCATCACCTGCCATAAATACACCAACAGCCCAAGACAGATATTATTCTAAATTTATTTTCGGCTGCTTCAAGCTTACTTAACTTTAATTTAAAATAACAAGAGACGGATCTACAATGAGACTGTCATTAGGATAATGCATAAATCGCACGTCAAATTGGCTTATATTGTCTCTTAACCTAAGAAAGTCTGCCGAGAAACATGAACAGGAACTTCCGATTTGGGTGAAGGGAGAAAATTGTCCTCTCATCTTCCTTATTCATAAACAGTACATTTATTTTTAGGTTTGTTTCCAATATATCTCGACCAAAATTAATTATGCACTATTAATATTATCTTGGAAGCTCATTTAAAATTGTCCATAAACCTACTGACACAGAACGGTTTCAGAAAGGTCTACCATTTTGATGAAGCGCAATATTTCACAGTTTGATAACTGAACTGAGTTACCACATAAACAAGATGTAGAAAATGGCTTAAATTAACCAGACATTCAGAAAAAGAATTGGAGTTAATCTTGCCTTCAATTGTAGTTGATTTCTAAATCAAGTTTAAGTGCCATTTGGTCTAACTTTACTGTCCTCTAATCTAAGAGGACTCAAAGTTTCACCACACCGGGACCCTTAGTGTAAAGTTAATTACAGTTATATCTGCATAACTCAAGTACAAGTCATATCTTTGTTATGTGTTAAATACATTTTCTTAAAAAACCTATGCAAATCATTTGTTATTTACACTTCTTAAGTCGGATTTTGACTTAGTCAAACTATTTGTTTGCGGTATCAACCGATTCGACTTATGCAACTAGAAACACATGTTCTATGACACATCCAAACAATTATTTACCAGTGACAGTTTCAATTTTATGTTTCAGAGACCTTTCTCAGATGTGTACTGGCAGACACAAGCAAGTTACCAGTTTTCCAATCGAACAAAAACATAATTTTCTCTGTTCATCTATATTGTACAGTAATTAAAACCATCCTGTTGAGCTACCTACCTCTTTGACAGCGCTTGGGGCTGGGGGTTTGTGACTATCCCCATCATGGTCAGAACCAGCAACCGCTCCTTGATATACAATGACCTGACATGTTCAGCACCAAAGGTAAAGGGAAACAGATTTTAAAGAAATTATTGATATGATGGTGTTTAATTTTTTTCATTTCCCCTCAGTTTTGTGATGGTTATTTATTTTTTTTTAAATATTTTTTAAAGTTTGTGTCCGTTTCATAGAGTATGTTCCTCAGCACACATTAACTGATTTGCAAGAGAGTACTTATTACACGATACAAATAAAATACAATGTAAAACAAAACAATTATAGAATAACAACATATTATAATACATCACAAAACAAAACAAGAACACAAAGATAGGTTGAAAATAAAAACAATTATAGGGCTTCTGATCAACTCTTGAATACAATATCAGCTAAGAATTTATGTGTACTTAAAACCAATAAAAACGGTGAGATATTATGAGGTTCCATCTTTAAGATTAGAGCACTAATTTAAAACCAGGCCTTGATACTGAATTATAGGTAAAATGTACAGGGTTACACAATGCAATTATATCACAGAAATAAGAGCACTGGTTCATTACGTATCGACAGTATGGTTGTCTTTAGGAGAATGACTATAACATTGCCCGGCGGAGGCTATTCTTTGCATTTGAAGGTATCCGATGCACGGCCTCAAAAACTTTACATTCAATTTAGTATCTCCACCATAATAAAAAAGGTATCGCTGACGCTTGACTCAGACCTTGATAGTTGCTTCACAGGGAGGTAACATCTCCATTATGGCATGGTGCACTCCATCAACCATTAGACTGATGTGACGATGGAAAAGAGTGACTGGTTCTCCATCTCTTTCACCCATCCATCTGACTGCTCTCGCCATCAACCGATGAAACAGCCCATCTGTAGAAATGACAAATGAGAGAGATGACAAACAGATTATGGCTAGTAACGTTTTGAAAGCCAGGTCAAAAAGATATATAAGCTGCAATAATACTTAACGACAATTATATATTGCTGAAAAACAAAACACGAGTTTCTAACAAGATGGACTAAACTCCGACTATCACCATAGTCATACTTATGTCTAGTGGCTTTTACAGCTGACCGCCCCGACACGTCCTTTGGCAGGACATTGATATACATCTGCCACTCTCCACCCAGGTGTTAAAAAGGGACCGACAGGGAGGAATTCCTTAATTTGCTGGGGGCAACCTACATCAAGTAGCCCGGAAGAGCTAGGGTAATATTAGAGCACATTGAGCAGCTTGTGTGGTGGATATGTGCACTCTGAAATAATTCAATATTGATATTATAATTCGAATTAATGCAAATGAAAACAAATATTGTAGAAAAATCTGATTAAAAAATTAATAGAAATAGTCTGTAGCTTACCATCTTTTTACTCAAGGTTGAAGCCAATCCTATAATTTTTAAATTTATCCGTGAGTTGGACATGGTAAACTTCTTGTTTACTTTGGATGCATGGGTCATCTTTGGCAAGAACATATTAAAGGCAGACTTTATTACTTTAGCCAGAAGGGATTAGACCACCCAGCGAACCATCGAGGTCACTGTGACAGGTGGCTATCTCATTAACTCAGCTCTCATTTAACATAAGAAAAAAGAGGATCATAGGGGACCAACAGGCACCGATTGGGAAAGTTTTCTATAAAGAGGGAGCAAGTAGGACAGTGTGCCTTTAAGGTCAGTCAAACTTGTCTATTGAGGCCACTTAAAGGAAAATAGAGCAAGTAGTCACTGTAGACAGGTGATCTTTCAGGACACACATTTCTTTCTCAAGGCAGACAAAATGTATGGCCTTTCTAGACAGGTGGCCACTTAGACAGGTTTTACTCTATATAATCCTTGTTGCAATCTAATTGCAATACAGTCTATTTGGAGTAAGAAGGGCATTAACTCAACGATACATTACGCGTGTTAACACCCTTCTTGCTATAAACATATGATAAATTCATCCTCACCTGGTAAGAAGCCTTTGAAGTCCAAATAAAAGTCTGTCGAAGATTTGATCTGTCCAATCTCTTCTGGAGGGCAAGGGGACGTCAGTCTGGAAGGAACATAGTAGCGCTTCTGCAGCACCTTCTCTGTTTCATTTGATACCTAAAATATAAAACCGTATCCAAACACTCAAACCATCAATACAAAACAAAATATACAAGAAACGATTTGTTTTGTTCCCGAGAGATCTAAGCAAAAAACAAAGCATTTTATATTTCACTCGCCAACAAATTTCACTCCTGCCACTAGATTGCGGCAAGTTTCCGAACAACATCGACCCATTGAGCAATTTTGATTTCAATTTTCAGGAATATACATTTGTAAAAGCTTTCAAAACTGTTCCCTAATCCCTACATTTGACAGCACAAAATAGTTTTTTAAAAATATTAAGGAACACGTATGCAAATAATACGTTATCCAAACTAAAGCATATTCAAAATAAAGACATTATGTACCCTGTTTCAACCATGAGTCAATATTTGCACACATACATAAGTATTTATATTTACCAAAGATGGTACATGTCCCTTGTTTGCTCCTATATTGTTTGTATATTTCTAGTCACAATATTCTTATATTAACGTGAAACAACGAGGTTAACGTGAAACACTAATATTTGCTTTTGATGTAATATCTTACCCTAACATAATTTATAACCTAATAAGTGCAGCAATGGACCAAAACATATGTCCTAACCCTAACCCTAAACCAAATACCCGATTGTAACCATAAACCTAAGCCTATAGTTATAACATAAAATCCGGGTCATTGCTGGGGAGAAAGGAACGGAGCACCATTTAGCTGGATATTTTACCACAGTTTCTACTACATCCTGCTGGAGTCGTTCTACAGGAGCCTCACAGATGAGATCAAACTTGGCCATGAGCTCGACTAAGGCCTCCTTCTTCTCCAAAAAGCCTTGCCACATATGCTGAATCAACCTATCCTCTAAGATACCATCCTTCTCAAGGGTGGCCAAAGCAGCACTCACGATCCCATCCTGGAATTAAAACACAATGTCAAATTACTGGCAGTTGGAATAACTGTACATAGGAGTACAGATTGTAAACCATTTCTACTTTGTGAAGAGAGAGATTTTTAACTTCAATATTATAAATAATATGTCCAATCATTTATATCAATACTCTAAAACTATGTCTTTCAAGAGACTTAGTTAGTCCATAGTGCCACAGTTTACCACTAACGTTTTTTAAGTGTACTACACTTTTAATTGTCTATCTTTTAACTCATAGATACAATGTGTGTCTGAATCCGATGCCGGGGGGAAATAATCTATTTGTAAAGCTTATACAGACATTATTGATGTATTAAGCTCTATATAAACCCAGAATATGATCACAAGTGGACGGGAAGGTTTCTCGCCCTTTCTGCAGAATCCAAGATGATAATGACCTGCTTGAATACATCAACTATAAATGCAATCGTGTCACAACGATGTGCGTGCAATGACGCCATGTTTCTACATGTCAAACGAAGGAGCTACCCCCGGACTATCCAGAGCAATATGTACGAAGTCTGTAGCTTCTGTGATAGTGGAGATAGTTAGGGCGAAAGAAAGGTCACCAAAACGGCCCGAAACGGAAAAAATGGTGCCTGGACGGTCACGCATGAGGGTTTCCGGAGAACGAAGAATTTAGTGACCTTGAAGGAATGCTAGAGACTACGCCTACGCATTTTGAAGGGAATTGGAGTAGAGGAAGGGATCTAGAAAGGGCTCGCAAGCACTGCGTGCAAAACCAATAGGACTTGGTGCATGATGAACATGTTGCGACGCGTACTTTGGCACGAACGGCCGCCCATACTAACACAACCGAATAAAAGTCTTAAAAAATGACGTCATGGCCGAAACGTGTTATAATAGGGCTGAAACTCGGCGGAATTCGTATAGTGACCCTTGTTCAAATGCGATTTACTCACAATTTTCTGCGTGAACATATACCATACTTGGTATCATTCAAAAGGGCACTTCAGTGCGGTCAGTTTGAAACCATTGTCCACGCATCAAACGCGCTATTACGTAAAGCATAGTAAATTCATCATTTTTGGCGATAACTTGGCGAAGAGGGCATTACAATTTACTAAATTTAGCAAACAGTTGTCACGTAAATGGATACATGTGTCTGCCAAGTTTCATTGATGTAGGTATAAAGATCGCCGGTTTAGAGCAAGTTGAGGTTATTTCTCAATTTTCTTGAAAATGGCGAATTTGGAGGGCAATTTTCTCAAATTTGGTCAGTAATAGGGTATATAATTTTGTATATGGCTGGAAAGGGCATATCTTCAAGTATCTAAATCCAAAAAAGGGTACGGGTTTGCCAAGCCATTATTGAGATACGGCCACAGAGAGAAAGCCAATTCCAAGAACTTTAGAGGGCGCTATTTATGTTGTGCAAAGCCATTGGAGCGTAAACTTTGGCGTGGCTATGTGCAACTATGAGATAAAGATATTGTGAGATTTAAATACAAAACGGAATATATATGAGAAAGTTATGGCAGTTTTAGATTATTTAGGGGGCAATTTTTCAAGAATTTGAGAGATTTTTTTGAGAGTCGGTTTCAGATTTGAATTTTGAGTACGAAGATGGCATTTTGAAGGGCAAGTTATGCGTCGCAGATGAAAGAACATCTCTTAGACTATTTATAGGAATTTGTTAGAAGTGTGTAGGATCTAGGATAGTGGAGATAGGAAGGAAGACAGAAAGGCCTTAAAAAGGACCAGAAACGGACAAAATGGCGCATGGACGGTTATGCATGAGTGATTTTGAGAATCGAAGAGTGTAGTGACCTTGATGACATGTTAAAGACTATGCCTATGAAATTTGAAAGGAAAATGACATGAGGAAAGCACCTAACTAGGAATAACAAACACTACGTGCAAAACGAATGCGATTTCCTGACGATAAGGAAGAAAACGAAAACCAGGAGAATATTGAGGGGCAGAATGTGAACGAAAACAAGGCAATGACGAAGGTCGTCATTGCAATTAGCCACATGTTCTCCTACGATGTCTTGCGTCACAACTGCATAGGACCATTGTGGTACGCGATTACTTTTGAATGCCCAATTCCCATATTCATTATATATTAAAAAATGCTGCAGCTTACTGCAGCAAGACTGAACGTGGTTGTAAAGGAAGGGGTTTCTCACCCTCTTTGCGGGATCCAGGATGGTTATTACCTGCTTGAAGACATCAATTAGCCATTGGGGATTCAGAATCACCATGTCTCGTAGGAGAGACTGTTGGTCCTCGATACCTCCGTAGTAGACTACATTACCCAGATCGTGGTAAAAGGTCAGCATCGTGAGGAGTTCATGCTCCAATTCCATCCCGACTGACTTCGTCAGTTTCTTGGTCTGGGAAAATGCAAAAAATGGCTTAAAAATCATCATATGATTTATGAAAAACATCACAAAAAGTAGCTATCAAATGAATAAATATCGTAACAGTAACACTATATTTAATTTACACAGGACATACACAGAATGTGAATATATTAATGAAGCAAATCTGTTACAGAATGCAATACTTAGCCTGAATCTTTTCCAAGATTTTGAAAGAGACTACATCCATTAATTGAAAAAGGCACGGAGTGGGCCATTTACATAATTTAAAGGGTATGGCTGATGGATACATTTAACTAATGTATCATTACATATTTCCAACAATACCAGGAGAGTTGTAAGTAGCTATGAAGAAATGAAATAAAGACTTCCCTTAATTTTCCTTGAAAATGAAATACGTAAATCAATTTGTTAAAAAATTCAGTACCAACAAATGGAAAATTTGAAAGAAAAACAAACTTTCAAAGGAAGAAAACCGAACTAGACTTTTAAAACTTGAAGTTCGAATATGAACTACATATATATTGATCTCCAATGTTCTACCACTACAATAAACCGAACGCAAATTACATGAGAATGACAAGAATTAACGTTGCAGTCCTACCTGATCTAATGACATGTAATTGATTTCATGTGCAGCTAGAGCTTCCTCAAATAAGAGCCATCTGAGTGGAATCTCTTCTCCCATGTAAGGCTCTGTCATCGCTACTCTCTCAATATGTCTCCTCAACGCAACCAGCTACAAAGGAAAGTAAATATTGGTGTTTTTTTTTAACGTGACATGCGGCCCAAGATATTTATATCATATTACAAACTTCAAAATACAACAGCAATATAACCAAATAACATTGCGATTACATCACACAGTAAAATTAGAAACAAATCAGAAGAAAAAAATATTACGAAGATGTGGAAAAATAGTTCTAAAAATAATTAAGGCAGTGTCATTATTTATATACCTCACTTAAGAAATCAAGCCATCTGATTGGTCGAAATTGCAGTCGTGGTTTTAGCCATTCCGGAAATAAACGAAAACTGCCAAACTTATGTAATAGTTCTAGAGTAAATCAGTAAAATCCCGGACAAATTTCAGTTACCAGGAAAATAGTTCAGTCTTGCTGGTTTGAGCAAGCGCGGATATTATACATTGTGTGTGTGCGAATTGGTCGCTAGCTTAATTTGTTTTGATTTGTTAATGTCGATCGTCAGGCGCGTAGGCAGAAGGGGGGGGGGGTTGGGGGTTCGGGGTTAACCCCCGCCCCCTTTGGTATTTTTTGTATGTGTATTTTGGACGACCCCCCCCCCCCCCTTTTTTTATTATTACAAAAAAATATGCCAATGGCTGACCTAAAAGAAGTGACCTTACCCCCCCCCCCCCCCCCCCCAACGAAGAAAAATGTCAAATTTCGAGACCAAAACAAAAAAAGTGTCCTCTTAACCCCCCCCCCCCCCCCCCCCGGGTTATTCAGCGGCTGGCTAAGTCGTTGCGAAATGTTCGGCCCGATTTTAAAATGTTAACCCCACCCCCCTAGACAAAATCGTGCAGACGCCACTGTCGATCGTAGTACTAAATCCGGCCTAGATTATACTTATAGTTTCCAAACAAGGCAAAAATGGCAGGAAGAAACTCTTCCTATATTTCAACTTCTCGATGATAATCAATTGCAAGACTTGATTAATTCTGCTGACAGCAAGAACAACGAGTTATCGAGTTATTGCCCTCGGCAAGCCTCAGGCAATAGCTCAACTGTAACCTCTCCTTCAGCGTATAAAAACAACTATGTCTCTCAAAGCAGTCATTATTACTATACTATTCAATGATAACTTCAATTGACCATGTTCAGGAATATTAAGCTTATTGCTCAAAGATATCATTTTAGAGTAACAGAGGGAATAATTGTACAGATGTAGCACATAAATGTGGAGAAGAGTTGCCAATGGGTAATGAAAGAAATTATATTTCTCTTCCACAATGCATATAAACAAAAATATTATTACAGTTTTATTATTACCAGAGGCAATTAAAGCATGAAGTCAATAACCCGTGTCAAGTTTTCTGCAAAGAATAACTACTATCTAAACCAATGCCATTTGATTTTAGGTTAATAGCAAATGCCTATAATTGATTTTTGTCGAGCACAGTGAATGGAAATCAATTTCACTATATATGAATATGAACTACCTTAATATTTATGCGCAGTCGATTAAATTACAGGAAATATTATTTATCTAAATAACTTCTTGGGAACTTGCATGAAAGTGTTTTGGAAATTATCATAGAATCATATTGAGATTAGATGTCAAAAGGGATACACACCTAGTTAGCAGAGTTAACAGCTTTTAATAATTGTGTAAAACATCAGATATTAGCAGATGGTTATGTCAAATCTTTGTGTATAAAAAAGCATCTTAATATAGGCCATAGTTAAACGATTGGGACAATATTTGAGACCAAAAATAACCCTGAGTCTAAAATACATCACATTTCGTCCCATGATGGGGATCAATTTGAGCAGCACTTTAAACTGCAAGGAAAAGTAATTTTACATTTTGGATTGGATGCAACTGGATTGGATAGATAATCAGTAACATTATAAAAAGTTTATGATTATTCATGATGTACCATATCGTCTTTGTCCTCTAAGCTGTTTTCAATGGCATAATACTCGGGGACCACATGGCATTGAAACGGCCTCTCCATGATAGATTCACGGATCTTCTTAAAGGCAGAGCCAATCTAGAAGACCAAAATAATGAAATGAACAGAAAATACAAACATTAGTCCTAATGTCGAACATGCATGCATACCTTACTTTAGATGAGAACACGATAATCTATGCACAATTAGAGAATGCCGATACGAAATAGCATAACGCAATTAAATTACAACATGATATCACATTGGTTTTAATACAAGGGAAAAATGCGAGAAAAAGATCAGGGAAGAATTGAACTAAATCTGTATACAAATATTACATTTTGAAGTTATAATCAATGCAAAACAATTACAAGTTAAATGTAGGAGCTATTAAAATGAGCAAGCTATAGTAAGTTAACATATATAGTTCAGTTTTTGTTATTTTTTACAATAACAGAAAGTGTAATTCTGCAGCCAAACTGGATATGTGAAGATGTGAATATTAAACGCATTGTAGCATCTCATTCATCTCGGTCTGGCCAGATGGAGTCACACCGGAAGAATCGTTGATATCAGAGACTGAAGCGTTCAGTCTAACTCAGGGTATGATACTTTTTGTTCGATATTTGTCGTGTTGGTGTCGGTCTAGTTGGTGTAAATCGAGTATTAAGGGTAGGCCTATCTGATAATATGACGTGTGATGGTCGCAAGAAGGACAGCTGGGGTAAAACAAATTATTACTTTATTATAAACAAACGTTTATATCATAAAACATTACCTTTTCCCTTTTCTCTTGTGCATCTCCTTTCACACTTTCTCGATGCGTTCCAACGATGAATATTGGTGGAGATTTCTGAGCGTTTTTAGACATATTCTTATCTATGACAGAAGACGGGGCCACAGCATGGGCGTAGATGGAATGCAACCAGAAATTGATGAACTCTAGACATGTCAGTTCTGATTTGGCACCTCCTTTAACCTGCGTTGTAATTGTAAAAAAAGCCAACGATAGTAAAGCCAACGATATTACAACACACAGAAAACCCATAATTGGTAATCATTCTAACAGGAGAACATATTCCCCTCCTCAGATCCAACATAAATTTCTTGTTTTAGTTGTTGAATGATGTATTGGTTTATTTATCTTCATTGTCTTTCAAAATAACAAACCGATTAAAGCATGATATTCAAATCATATATTTAATACATTATCATAGTTATGTACTTACATTGTAATATTACCATACAATAATCATGAAGAAGGATTGCAACATAAACTTAGCTTGAGCCGTGGTAATATACTACTCCATAAATACTGTATATACAAAAGGAATATTAAGGGAAACTAATTCATGCTATAGTAAGAGAAATAGAAATCATTACATAATGGAGATGAAATAAGTTGTATGAGACGATGACAGGCGGAGAAGGTAAATTAATCTTAAAGAGAAATAGCAGTACACCTTGATATTCATTTGGTAAAACATTACCAGCTATAATGATTGTAATTTTTTTCTCAAAAGTTGATCGCTTTAATGACATGCACAGGTGTGGACATGATCGGCAGGATGACCTTGTAGGCCTACGTGTATTTTCGAGCAGAGATTGACTTTCAAAGAGATATACATTTTAGCTTTTTAATCTCACAGTACACCCTGCTCTGATAAAAAGATGAACAAGAGTTAATATATCATTGATTTAATCGTACCAACAATTTACACAAGAATTAATCCAGTCGGAAACAGGTTGAATCTACATTTTAAAAAAGTCATAATGAACAAGAGCTTTCATAACATATATACTTTAAAAACACATTTTATACGAGTACGAATGATGAACAAATGTAAAACTTTACACAATAACTTAAGGAAAATAACTGATGTTTGGCAAAGAAAGCACAACACTATCTAACATTTATCTATCCCCTGTAAAGCATAATTTATTTTTGCCAAGCAGTATAAAATAAAGGAAAGAAATACCATTTCATAATTCTTGTCTCTAGATTCAGGGGGAACGACAGAGTCCAAACTTCTACTGAGATCAAAGACAATCACATAAATAGCTCGCCACGTCAGAAACACCTACAGGAGAAGGGAATAAAATTAATGCACAAGTTTTTAATAACTACAATGCTATGTTGGTTCTCTATGCTCGCTCTATTATTTTCTATAATAATAAGGAACCTCAGGCACTGTTTATATACGATTAACAACTAAATGATTCATACCCTTTGGTGTGTATGGGTGTGTGTGTGTGTGTTTCGTAACTCGTGAATGCAAGGTGGACTGGTTGAATTAGGGCCTTTGTTAAATATTTTTACACGTAAGCTTCAATATGTTACATTCTTAAGAAACATACAATTTGACAAATTAATTTGTACGTACTTAAAAATAGAAAAAGTGATATTAGGGTATGAATAATTTAGTTGTTAAATGTATTAATATTAAAAGTATAATTAATTAGTAAGGGCAAGAGGTCTCTAAACTGTAATATTTGTTTTTCAAACCCAAGACAAAGCATTAATTTCAAAAAATGTATTAAGTTCTTTGGATAAAACTGACTGATGTATATCCTCTGGTTCCATAATATAGCCATTATCAATTGCATATTATTTATTAAATCCTAGATAACTATGTGACAATGACAGGTCAAAGGAATAATAAACTTTTGTTGAAAACGAAATAATGTTACAAAATTAAGACATAGTTCGTTATTTTTTGCAGTTTACAGCACTTTTCTTCACTTTATTTTTATAACAAGAAGCCAGCAATTCTTAACTAATGTGAAGTCTGTTCTCCTACAATGAAATATCAAATAAATAAATAAAATAAAGCAATAATTTAAAAACTGGGCATGAATTTGCATCTATGACTGGACCACATAGTAATGCACCTATAAAACGTATGGCAAAACCTACATGTAGGCCAACAGCTGTGCATATTACAAGTACATGGGTGGTATTATCATAAGTTAAGCCGGAACTAATTCCAGACTAAAAAAGAATGTTAGTTTACACTTCTATGGAATGCTAGATTTCATCTTCCTCCTTCAATATTCATGACAAAGATAATCTACCAAATACTAATTGAAATTCAGTTCATACTCATATTATCTTTTTCCCCCATTTCAATGCAAAATTGATTTTCTGGACACTTTTCATTGCAGGATTAAAGTAATCTGTACAGGGTAAATTAGTTGGCAGCAGGCACTCCATAATAGTGTGGACTAAGTTAAACCAGGCTTAACTTAGCACGCGCTATCGGAATACCACCAATTTAACCCATGTGCCCTGAACTGAAGCACTATATTGAGACATTGAGACAATAGAATAACATTCTTTTTCAAAGTATATAACAAATTCACAATTTTATCATATTGATAAAGATTTTAATAGTGATACATTCTCTTTATTGCATTTAAATATACGAAGTTTGAATAAACATTTTAAGAAATTACGATTTATTTTAGATAACCCTTCCGATAAACAGCTTTCATTAATTGGACTGACAGAGACTTTGTTATCCCATGATTCTAATTTACCCTTTTTAAATCAATAATTACGGTTTTGTCTTTAAAAAATTTGCAAGGTAGAGTCGGCGGTGGTGTTGCTTTATATATGCTTACAACATTTAATTTTGTTGTGCATGATAATATATTCAAAATTAATCATGCCTTTGAAACTCTTTTAATTTAAATGATAAATCCTTGATGTAAAAATATAATGGTTTAGGTAATTTATCGACCCCCCAATTCGAACCCAAATAATATGTTGATGCAGTTATTTGACTTATTGCCAAGTCCGGTGTTTATTAATAACGATTTTGTTCCTGGCGACTGTAACATAAATTTATTAAATCATGAACATAATAATGTGTCACAAGAGTTTCTTGAAACTATTTTTTTTCTGCCTCTTTTTTACCTCTTATTTCCAAGCCCACTCGCGTAACAAACTCCTCTGCCTCCTTAATGGCTGATATTTTTTCAAATGTAATCTCCAACCCTGACTCTTATATTGTTCTTTCGGAGTTAACTGACCATTAACCCATTGTAACACATTATTGTCCTACTTTGGTATTGGTATTATTCATAAAGTAAAGACATGTCTTCCTCCGAATTCATTAATTATGCTTTATAGTTCTTTGATACTCCCATATTTGAACTATGGTCTCTTAGTTTGGGGTATCACACATCAAGCGTCGTTAGATAAAGTGTTGTTATTACAAAAGAAGATTATTCAAATTATTTGTAATTCCGCCTTTCGTTCCCATACAGATTCTTTATGTTTTGAAAATAAGATTATTACTAAATGTAAAAGACTTATATTTTGTCAAACTAGGTCAACTGATGTATAATTTTAAAAATAATATGTTGCCATCTGTTTTTCAAGAAATCATTTTTTGAAATAGCTCAGTTCATAATTACCCAACAAGATATGCGGACGATTTTCATTTACCTTTCTTGCGGACCCAAACATGAGCCCCAAAAACATTTATTTATGAAGGTCCAAAGTTTAGGAATTCTTTAAGTAATGAAATAAAAAATGCTTCATCGATTAATACTTTTAAGAAAAAATAGAAACTTTTTTTTATTACACTCATATAAGTCTCATTGAAGTATATGTTGTTGTTGTTGTTGTTTTGTTTTTTGTTGTTTTGTTTAATAATAGATCATTCTCTACTCGCTGACTCAAAATGTAATTTGATGTATTATACTTTCCTCATCTTCTTCTCAACCCGAACATGTAGCTCATCATTTTGTATGATTTTCTGTACCCCCGATCTCTCACTTCTTTATTTGGAATTGTCTACTCTTTGTATTATGACCGTGTTCTTCTATCGTTGTCATGTAAAGTACTGTCTTGTCCCGACTTTGTCTCTTTTGGCATCCCCCATTTTCCCCAAGTTTGTAGTTCCTTTTAATTTATTAACTCATTTTCATAATTATCATTTGAGGTGTTCACACTTGTACAAGCATTATTTTTTAGTAGACCACTCTGTTTACAATATGTATTTCTACATTTGTTGTGAATGTTTATAATGTTTTTTTGGAAACATGAATAAATTGAAATTGAAAATTGGAAATAGTCTCCGTTTCTAATTTCTTTGAGAATGAGATATCTACACTGAAACTGATCAGAATTTGTTTTACATGAGATATATCAAATATTTAGAACATGGAAGCCATCATGGATGTATGGAGACTGGAGTCAACAAAATTTATTCAATTTTGTCAAAAACCAGAACAATAATTTACAAATTTGCTTTTATGGCACCACGGTAGAATTTACAAGGAATATAATGTTTTCAAAATGTTCTTTTACCTGATGGGTTGAGTAATATATGTCGTGTCCAGCAAAGTCCCATATACTTAGTGAGACTCCTTCTCCTCTACCGCTTTCAGTCCTGTCTGTTCCTATCTCCTGAGGAATGAAGAAAATGAGTACACATCTATATGAACAATTATCAAAAACTAAATTTTACAACAAATCATGAAAACATCAGTACTGATCCTGAAGACGATCACAAAACAACTTTGTCCAAACATTCTGACTGGAAGCAATAAAAATGCTAGTTTTTTAAAAAGTAATATGATCGAGGATACAAAAAGCAACTTGACATGTTTACGAAAACCCCGCGCTGAAGTATTTCCGGTCATATCGGGGTCACTCGCGGGGCATGAGCCATGCATACACGTGTTTGTTACGGAGGTAATAAAAATCACCCGCTGCAGCGTGAATGGGTACATGATATTTATCCCGCTGCTGCAGTGGGAAAACTTTTCTACTGTGAATGCATTTGTAGCGGTGTTATGGCGGTGTCGCCGCTCCGCTACAACGCCGCTACAAATTTCAAAACCACTGTGAATGGGGTATAAGCAAAACATCCAGTTAAGGCCCGGTCCCACTGCACTTACGGATGCAAAGAGGATGTAAAGCGTAACAAAATCTTGCCATCCGTTGGAAAACGCTATGCATCCGTTGTGTACTCATTGCATACGTGTTTCATACGCTCTATCCATCGAGCATCCGTCCACTGTGATTTCATCCGCGCAAAAAGTTTTGAGCTGCACAAAACTTTTATAACGGATGAACTTCCACCGTGTACGATGTAAATGCGCGACAAATACGAGCAACAAACGTTCTATGTCCGTTATCATCCGTTAAACGTCCGCTGTATCCTCTCTGCATCCTCTGGGCATCCTCGCAACTCACATCCGCTGCAGCTGAAAACGGAAAGAGGGAGGAAAGATAAGGTACACGGTACGTCTATACATCGTTAGTAGCACGGAAATAGAAAGGATGTAAGCGTATGCATCTCGTATATAAAATATTCAAAGCTGTCATCCACTTCCATCCGTTTTCATCCTCTAGGCTTCCGATGAACATCCGTTTAACATCCCCGCTACATACTACCCACGTCCGTTATTTTCCGTTCTCTTTTTGCCAATTTTCGCCAATTTTGTCCATTTCTGGAGCGGATGAAAACGGATGGAGCCACCCGCGAAATTGTGCTTGTCCGCTTTGTCCTTTATGCATACGTGTTGTGTCCATTGGCCAGTGGGACGGGCCATAAGCAAATGACCATTTTGTATCCTGTATATTTATATTCATAAGGTTTTTTTCTTCGTGGAAACCTGTTCCAATAAAGGCAACTGTTCTGCTTTTCCTTGATAGGTCTTTCTCACTCTCATGTCCCCCAGGCTCTAACATAGATGTTTTAACCCACTCCTGACACCAATCAAGATTGAGATCAGCTGGTATGCTTATATGTATATGTTTTCTTAGATTTTTCAGTACTGTTACTTTTCAACCCTCCATCTTTCATGGTCTAATGGAGTGTCTGCCATTATACACTCATGTGGAAAAACACCACAATCCGATGATACCATTAACTGTAACAGATTATCATACCCATTGTCAGAGGTGGGTGTACCTGTGTATGCTGGCAGTCACAGCTCTGTAGAAACGTTTGTGTTAACATTAATATTTAAGGTAAAGTTAAACAACGCTCACTTTCCAGACGGTCCTGTTTTGAATCTAGTAACTTCTTATTCTAGGTACACAAGTTTGTTGTTTATGGGTCTCCTGTGGTAAAACGTGTATAGATTAAGCATGCAATGGTATATGTCCTTTAACAACATGAAACAACGAAGTGGACGATTCTAGGATAAAACAAAGGCATTTTAGAGAATTTTGTACATATTATACCACATAAAGATTCAAGGTTAAAAAAAGAATTCTACCTTTACGTGAACCTGTTCCTTAAGCTTTTTCTCCACCAGACTTGATATTTGATTTCGCATATTATCACCCTTCTCTTTAGCTTTGGGCGCCTCCACACTATCGAAGACAGATTCGTCTGTAAGAAAGAAGAAATACATATATTTATTTTTAGGATATACAAATTCAAAATTAATCTACATCTGCCACTCCGCCTAGGTGTTAAATGGGTACCAAGAAGAATCCGAACGTTAGATTGGTTGGATTGGCATGTGTGCGTTTGTAAAATGGCGCCTGCTCAAAGTTGAGCATGTGCATTATCATTTTACCACCTACAAATGGCCCTCAAAAGTTATATTGTGACATTTTGTATTATAATCATTATAATTGTGAAAACATTTCATATAACTGAGATTTAACAAGTCAGAGTTGATTGCAGTTTAAATTGATCACTGGGTTATAACAATTGTTTGTGATAACACTTTAAAGGGAGTTTTAAAAAGTAAATACTTTATTTGTTATCAGCTTGTATTTATACTTTATATCTTATAGCTGATGAAAGAAGGATTGATTGAGTGGTAAGAAAACAAACAAACAATGCAAACCAACTAAAAATAACAAAAAACAAAACCAACAGATATACAAACCTGCTTGTACAGGATTCGTGCCTCCGCCCAGAGTAGTAACGCTGTGTTTTTCTAAACTTGTTTGATCCTGTACACAGAATAAACCAGTATTAAGATTTCCATCGAGCAGCAGCCTGCACCAACCGAATTACAGTTAACAAGTAGAACTACTTTTTTAAGTAGTCGATGCGATTATTGAACTCGATCTTTATTTGTTTACACTTTCATTCAGGACTGGTCTAGAGTAAATTATTTAATTACATGACTGACTAAGAACTTGACATTCCAGATACAAACAGCTAATATCTATTTGGGCTTAGTAATACTTGAATGGCTAATACCGACTTAAATGTTACCTTGTGTTGCAGTAATGAAATTGAAGTTCAAAACAGCATGATGATAAGAATCCGCCTTCTACAAAAATTACATACTTTGTGGCTGTTAGACTTGTGAAACAAAATGTATTCATGAATGTGTTAGAGTTAAAATCAGACTCCTTCCATACTTGAATTTGTTTCAATTACTGTTTGTTTCTCTAGTCTCTTTCCTCTATACAAATTCATTATCACATCACTAGCTTATTCACTTTATTCATTCACTCAATTACTCCGACAACCCAATTTCGTCCTCCATTTATCTCCTCTACATACCAAGTCTTTCATTTCACCTGGTATGTTCATTTGTTTTCTTCTCATTCGGTATTCATGGATTTTTGATAGGTATTTCCACTTCTTACTTATCATTGGTTCTCTTCTTCTTTTCCTTTTGAATATTCAGTCTTCCTCCTAAGTCCATACAAATGTTCAGTATGTTTTATTTACTACTCAGGTAAATTGATTTCAAATTCATTGAGCAAATTTCTGACATCTTTTATTTGTTTGCAAGGACATCATGCATTTACTTATTTTGGTAAGAACTTCACTTCTCCATCATAATCACAACTCACTACTTCATTGACTTTTATAGAGATTTTTAGTTCGATTAACAAGTAAGATAGCCATTTCATTCTCCCTCTCTGTCACTCGTTTACCTCACATCAGAAAAAAACATTACCTTAAGCCTCGGTCACAAATGACATTACGAACGGCTACGAACGCCGTACGAACGATTTTCAGACAATGGATTCGGGAACACAATGGAAAAACAGGGAGATTCGTACAAATTATCGTTCGTACGAACCTTTGTGACCGTAGCATTAATCGCGTTAATAATTACCTGTTGTGGTGTTACGGTCAGCCTCTTGGCCATTTCATCCTCTGCGGAAATAAATCATCATATATCATAAGATTTTATGACTAATAAGAATAACAACTCTGAAGAAGAAAAAAAGCTTGTGAAACGAATTGACCTTCATTTTTAATATCCGATTTGAAAGGAAATGGGAAAGTTGTTCCCAAACACTAAAAACCAATTCGCTAATTTGACTTTTTCAGAACAGTACACAAACTTCTTGTATCTATTTTATACTGCGGGATCTATAACGTAGTGATTGCTATGTCAGGAAACGTTTTAGAGAGTAATTATGATAATATAGACGTAGATGATGATAACAAAAATATTCCTAATACAAAGGACTATAATAATGACATTGAACATAGAATAAACATAAAGAAAAATGAAGTGAACGACGTGTAAACGAGTGAACATGGCGGGCCTAGTTTTGATCGTGACAGGCTCTCGTCCGACAGTGCACGTGTTCACTGATAGACACCTCGTGGTCGTCATCTTATTACTAATCAAAGAAAATGGAACCAAGCCTTATACAGAGTGGTGATGGAGTGTTACTTCGACCGTAAATTAGGGACCAGGGGATATAGGAGAAAAATGTTGAATAGCCGGTAGGAGAGAGGAATTTTCAGGCTAAAAAAGCAGATTTTGGCAGACCAGGCTTGGGCAATTAGAACCACATTGTGGCTCGCAGAAGTTGAATTAGAAGAAATTAAAATGAAAGTAAATAGAGAGGAGATATATGGCATTGTGGAAGAGAGAAGTTACAGAGATGATCATGCTGCAGAAGGGGTAGACTAAGGTAATCAAGGCACAGATGCCGTACAGATGAGCCAAGAAAAACTTGCACCTCCGTTGAGAAGGCAGGTCAATGACGGTCATGAATTCCACTTCCAAGATACTGAAGGCCTGACAGAGAGGTAAACAGACTTACTGCAAAGCATTACAAAGGTTCTAGAAAAAATTGAGAAGCACCAGCTAAGATCTATACAGCAGATTGACAGAAAGAGGCTGCATGAGGCCACTCAGGAGGTGAATAAAGTCCTTAGGCATATTGTGACAACTGATATCTCCGAGACCAACTGAGGAGGGTAAGCCAACCGGAAAGGACTTGGGCCAGATGAAGTTCAATTATTTTAGATGAAGTACTTCCGCACAGACGAATCGCGCAGCAGCTCAACAGAATTCTCGAAACAGGTAGTGTGCCTGAGTGGACGAATTATGAAAGAACAATACTGTGCGTGAAAAATCCCTCCTTGTGAAACACTGTGGTAACTTCAGGCCCAATGACATGCCTTCCGCTTATGTGGAAACAGCTGTGTGGAATGTTATCTGAAAAGATATATGACCACCTTGACTCAGCAACGCTCCTACCTGAGGAAAAGAAAGGTGGCCAGATAGGTTCCAGAGGTACAAAAAATCAACTCCTTATCGACAAAACGGTGTTGCGGAACTGCAAAGAAAAGAAGGAAAATAATTGTCAATGGCCTGGATAGACTACTGCAATGCGTATGATACGGTGCCTGGATTGGTAGGAATAGCTCCTCACATTCAGCGCCTCACCCAGAAGAGTATGCCGAACTAAAAAAGAAGCTAATATCTAACATATGTACTTTAGGGGAGTTTAGAATTCGGCGATGTTTTTTTTTCTAGGGGGACAGCTTGTCACCATTGCTATTTGCGATCTGCTTGATACCTTTTTCAATAGTCCTACGAAGTTCCAAAGGACAATATCACTTAGGCAATGAGTCTGATACTCAGTCACTTTATGTTCATGGATGACCTAAAACAAGACGGGAAGACTTGAAGCTACATACAAGTGGTACCATCATGAGCCAGGCAAGGTGGTAGACAATGCTGACATGATATTGCTCTCCGATTTTAACATCCAGACAGATCCAAAGATACAGGCCCGGAGGCCAGATTTATTAATGGTGGATAGAAAAGAGACCAAATTCATCGTTATAGATCTGGCTGCGTCTGGGGGTGCTAGGATTACTGGGGAAGAGAAGGAACAAATTCCAAAGTATCAAGATCTAGGAGGAGAACTGCGAAGTGTTTTTCTTCAAAATGTCTGAATTAAAAATATGCCAGTATTGCAAATAATCAACATTTAAAGTGGTTGGATTGGCACGTGTGTATTTGTAAAATGGCGCCTGGTCTGAATACTCCTCATGGAGTGGAGCATTTGCACTATCATTCTACCATCTATAGGCCTACAAATGTGACTATTATAATTATTAACATTATTGGTTTGAAAATATTTCATGTTGCTGACATTTATTAGGTCAAAATTGGTAGCAGTTTAAATTGTGCACTGAGTTATGAAAACATATTCTGTGATAAAACTTTAACAGTAGGGAATAGTTATTTGTCATCAATTGTTGTATCATACTAATATTGTATATATTATGGACGATAATATAAGGATTCATGTAAACACACAACACAAACAAATCAATGCTATACATAAACATATACACAAACCTGCTTCTTTAGGCTTCAGACCTCTGTTGTGTGGTTCAAAACTTCCTTGATCCTGTACACAACATAAATCAGTCAAGATTGTAATTATGGAGTTTGCACTAGCCGAATCACATATAGCAACTAGGACGTATTTGTTGAAGTAATTGATGAGATAATCCAATTATTTATTGGTTTACATTGTCATCCTAGACTGGTCTAGGGCAATTTATTGTTTAATTGCATGATTTACTAAGTACTAGGTGGACTAGATGCAATCATACAGCTCAAACATGTGCTAGAGTATACTCTAAAGCGCAAATCAAAATAATCAAAACATATCATCATGAATGAAATGAATATGCAAAGGAAACAGTGTAGTGCATTGTAGTCTCGGACAGCTCATATAATTATCATTTTTTACATACTACTCAGGTATATTGATATCAAATTCATTGAACACAATTTTGGACATCATTTATTTCTTTGTGAAATCTTCATGAATGTAATATTTTTTCTTCTGGCTGAATCCACTTCTCCATCATAATCATAACTCACTACATCTAAAAAAATAAAGTGCTAATTTTAGCACCACAAGATTTGGAGGCAGCACCTGTAAGGGCACGCATAGGGACTGTCCAAATTGTGCTAAAGTAGAACTTGTACACGTGCTATAATTCAACACCAGTCCAAGTGCTACTTTAAACACTTTAAGTTTACGCCTTTTTACACTTCTGGTGCTATTAGATGCATGCAGCTCGCAAAATCCACACTTCTAGTGCATTAAGTAACCCCTTTTGGAGCTCCCAAAACAGCACTACTAGTGCTAACACTTTTGCAACAATTAAAAGAACACACATTAACAGCATACACAAAATCACACCTGTAGTGCTGAAAACTCACCCTTCAGTTAAACGGCCCTAACATTATTGTCAGCCTACTTTAATCACCTAAAACATACCCCTCAAGACACCACATGTCACACTTATGGTAACGAATGGGTCGTCACATATATGAGTTTAAAAGACTCACTTCTTTATTGACAAAAAAACATTGTAAAATCACAACATACCTTCAAAAAGTAATACATGTATTTGTATCCAAGGGTAAACACACAAAACTGTTTCATGCATACTTTTTTTTGTATAGATAATTTTGTATTGCTTCAAATCAAAGATATTTACAATCGTTGTTCATTATAACATTCGATCTGCATAACAAATACAATACAATACAATTCAAAGTAAACAAATGAACATGTAAACGAATTAATTAGATATCAAATATCAAATCAAATTAAATTAGAGGTCTCCACTTTTGTTTGTGTGTATTCTGTTTTCCTTTTCTTAATGCAACTATATATTCTACTTGTTGAAGAAAATCTAGTTCTTTTGTAAAACGTATAAATGAAATATTTTTTTCTTCATACTTTGTTTTATAAATAAAATATTTTGCATAAAATATCATTGTATTTATAAGACGGTGAGTTTTTTCGCCAAAACCAAAACAAATATCTAGGTATGACAATTTTTGGGTGTATACATTTTTTTTTAATAACCAAGCATTAATATCAGACCAAAATTGTTGAATTTTAGAACATGTACAAAACAAATGCAATAAACTTTGTGGTTCTTTTTTACAGAAATTACAGACTGGAGAGTTGTGTATGCCGATTTCATACAAATAATCATTCGTTGCCAAACGACGGTGGATACATTTAAATTGAAATACACGAATCTTTGTGTCTAGCGTTACCCAATAATAATTTCAAATCTATTCTGCCATTGAATTAAGTCTCTCAAATTAACATTCAAATCATATGACCATTTTTCACATTGATTCGTATTCAATAGATTTAAACAAAATGTAGACACTTATTTTTCATAACAGGGTTTGGTTACTTTTTTAAATCTAATAAATTTCATATATCCATCTTCTTCTCGTTCTTGTTCTAAATCACCTATTTTCAATATTCTTTTCCATTCTTTTTTCATACAAAATAACAATGCAAAATATTCTAAGTAACATCCTTGATTCAACTGTAAAATTTCCTGTAACTCCAAAAAAGTTTCAAATGATCCATCTATTTTCATGATATCTTTTACAAACAAAATTCCTTTATCAAACCAGTTTTTATACATAATTGTTTTTCCATCTATTTTGATATGAGAGTTATTCCATAGCGATTGATTCATAATATCTTTAAATTTCACGGGGTTGTAGTACCTGTAGTGTGACCAAGCAAAAAGAATATCTTTCCAAAATCCATTTATGCCGCTATAGTTCAAATCACTTTCTACAAAATTACACAAGAATATATACACTCCACCTATTTGTTTAGTATTGGCATAAAACAACTTTTTACAATGACCGTCATTTTGTTCGTCCAAAACTCTTTTTACCCATGTAATTTTTAGGGCTATACAAAAACTCCCTATATGCGTCATTTTTAACCCACCATCGTTCAAATTATTATACATAATACTTCTTTTTTTTTGGTCACCTTTATTGTTCCAACTAAATTTAATTAATCTTTTTTGAAGAGTGACAAAGAACTTTTTGGGTGGGCTAGGAGTGTTACTAAATAAATATACAAACTTTGGAATCACAAGTGTTTTGATTATTGCAATTTTTCCAACTAATGACAAACTCCTATTACTCCAAACCTTAAGCAAATTATCAGTTTCTTTAATTTTTTCTTCAAAATTTAAATCATATAGATCAAGTTCATCTGAGACAGTTATTTTTATACCTAAATAAATTAATGAATCTGAAATCCAATTAAATTTCTTATCCATACATAAAGTACCCTGAAAATTACCTAAACGAACGATATTGCTCTTTTCTATATTTATTTTTAAACCTGATATACTTGCAAATAGTGATAACATATTAAAACATTTTTCTAAATTATCCTCGATCGCTGATAAATAAATTAAAAAAAACAAATGAATATTTTCTCCAATATATCTATTTTTCATTAAACCTGTTTGATCAGAACATATTAAGAGTGGAAGTACCTTTTTTTATTATATTTGCTATTATTTTAGCTAATATTTTATAGTCTGTATTTAATTAAGAAATTGGACGCCAATTTTTTAAATATAAATTATCTTTTCCTTGTTTAGGGAGTGAAGTAATTATTCCTCTTCTCACTGAGGGACAAAGTTCACCATTTTCAAAACATTTATTAAATACCTGACATAAGTCATCTTTTAACTCTTGCCAGAACACTTTATAAAAATTAACAGAAAGCCCATCTGATCCGGGGGTTTTATCATGGACATAGACATTACTGCTTCAAAACATTTAGCTTCTGTAATAGGACCTTCACATAAAACTGCAGATTCTTCTTTTAAAACGGGTAAGTCATATTCATCCCAACAAAATTCATTGTTTTCATTTTCCGTTTGTCTAGTTTATTACAGTCTTTCATAAAAACATATTTTCTTCGAACAAAATATCTTTTGGCTCAATCACTAGTCTCCCATCGACAGATAATCTTTTTATATGTGTTTTTTATCAAAATTCCTTTTTTCTAAATTAAAAAAATATCGTGTATTCTTTTCCCCTTCAGCTATCCAAGTTGCTCTTGTACGAACCATTACACCTTATGTAAATTTCGTGTAAACTAATCAATTCCGTTTCATAAACATCAATCAATTCTTTTAATTCATCATTTTAAGGATCTAAATTAAGAAGTTGTTGTGCTTTGTCGATTCTTTTTATTAATTCTTCTATATTTCGATTATTTTCTTTTTTATTTAATTTTGACAAATAGGTTATTTTTTGCTTTATTTTGAAATTAAAATAATCCCATTTCCTTTCCTTTTCTGTTTCCTCAGTTTCATTTAAAAAAGAGACAATGGATAGTCTAATTTCCTCTTTTATCTTTTTATTCATCAATAGAGAAGAATTAAGTTTCCAAAAACCAGGTCCTCTTTTAGGGACTGATCGATTGATTTCAATAGTTATACCTGAATGGTCACTGCGATAGCCAAACTTAATATCACATTCATTAACAAACTCCCGTAGACTACTAGAAATAAGAAAATAATCGATTCCACTCTGAGAACCATTAGATTGCCAAGTATACTGAATCTTACATGGGTTTTCAACACGCCAAATATCAATCAAATCATAGTCCTCTGTTAAAATTGCAAGGCAGTCATAGCATTTAGGGTGATATTGTTTTGAAGTTTGGTGTCTATCTAGACAGGGGTTTTGTACCGTGTTCCACTCTCCCCTAATAATTAGAGGCTCGGATCCATACGTTCCTAACATATCATGTAATTTATTAAATACATTACAATCGTCGCTATTGGGACCATATACATTAACAACAGTAACATTTGTATTATCATGCATTACATTTAATAAAAGAATTCGCCCTTGACCATCTCTGTGGATTGAGGAAACTTTCAAATTACTATTTGATTTAATCAAAATACATACTCCTGCGCTGCAAGATGTACCATGAGAAAAATAACATTTAAATTCCCATTCCCTTGCCCATATTCTCTCTGAGTCTTTAACACTATCTGTTTCTTGTAAAAGAAATATATCAAATTGCATGTTTCTAAACCAATCAAAAATGCATCTTCTTTTTAGTCTATCTCCTAGACCTCTTGCATTGAGAGAACATATCTTAACATGAATTGTATGGTCAGCCATAATCTATTGATGCATAAATAATTTTACAGTCGAATGAAATTGTTTTAAAGTTAATGAAGCAAATTGACATTATATAGTACATGAAGATAAAACATTAAAGCTCAACTCAGCTGTTCATCACTGGAAAGTCATCATAATGGATAACATAACAGATCAAACATGATAATCTTATACAACAACACTGCAGGGTTCCAGCAGTCTGTGTCTGAAGTTTTTACTGTTACATTAAGATTGCACATTTCTATGTCAATAACATGTAGTGTGGCTTGCTGCCATGTAGAATGTTGGAAATGGTATCATCATGCACAAGCAGAATCATTAGGAAATGCAAAGAATACCTTCTCAGATCCCTGCTCTTTTCAATTTGAATTTGAATTTTAAATTACTTCGAATTTCTTTTGTGTGAAGCACTGCCTTAGCACCTGGAATATGCACACACATTCAATACACTTCCGTTGTACATAGTACACAGTCTCCTTCCACCCGACATTCTCGAAAAAGATGAATACCTTCTCAGATCCCCGCTCTTTAAAGGCCCGGTCACACAGAGGGGACGCATGGGGGACGCACGGCCGGCGCATTGAAAATTTGCAATTTTGGCCAGTGCATTGTCGTTCGCTAGGCGTGCGTCATCACTCATTACTCGTTCGTCGAGCGCGCTGGACCCACGCTATGCATTCGTCGTCATTCGCTGTGTGCGTCGGGATTTTTTGAGCATGCTCAAAAGTGTGCGCGGAGCTCGACGCATAAATGTACACGCCAAAGGCACGCCAGACGTGCGTTGAGCGCGCTAGACCAGCGCCAGACATACGCGGAGCACACGCCCTGTATACGCACAGCACGCTAGCTACACGCTGTGCATTTTGTGTCAGCTCGCTAGCTTTTCCAAAATCATGACAAAAGTTAGGCACACGGCCTTTTCCGATTTCCAATGCGCTGGCCGTGCGTCGTAGAACGCGGTGCATGCGTGGACCATTCGTCCAGCGCGCTAGCAACACGCTGTGCATTCGTGGAAGTTGTTATCATGTGCGCTCTGGGTACGGTCTGTATGCCCACTGTATGCGCCCTGTATGCGCTCAGCGCGCTAGCAGCACGCTATGCATTTGGTGTCAGCTCGCTGTAGCTACGACAAAAGTTGGGCGCACGACAACGCACTGGCCAAAATTGCAAATTTCCAATGCGCTGGCCGTGCGTTCCCCATGCGTCCCCTCTGTGTGACCGGGCCTTTATAGCCAAGTGGCAACCTATCTCACTTGAATTGTTATGACTTTGAATTTCTTTGGTAAGCACTGCCTTAGCATTTGGAACGCTGGTGCGCCTGGACATGGAGCGCCAGCACTACCGGTGTTTCTTCAAGTGCTAAAACAGGCAGGGTCACACTTCGGCTGCAACTTCTCGAATAGCACGTGTTTCCAGCACTCATGTTTCTACTCGTCATCGCTTCCCAAAACGCTGCATGCACGACAAGGCCTACACTTGGCACGTGTGGTGCAAATTTGTACCCAGCACCCGTGATTTAGCACTTCATTTTTTTTAGAGTGTACTGCATTGACTTTTATATATTTTTTTATTCGGACTAACAAGTACGATATACATCTCATTCTCTCTTACGGGTTTATCTCAATTCAGAAAAAAAAATACGTGGATAGTTATGATTACCTGTTGTAGGTTCAAGGTCAGCCTCTTTACTATGTCATCCGCAAGAGCTTTTTTGTATTCATCCTCTGTGAAAGTAAATGATCATATATCATATTGTTCTATCGCATCATGTATTAAATTGTAATATTAGACTGATTGACTCTAGAATAATATAAATTATACGATTTTAATGAAATATTTGATGTGCAATCCTGTCTTTATATGAAGTTACAAATTACCAGATAGTTAAAAATATGATGTGACGTGATGCAACTCCTTCAATTGTTTTAATATACATCTAGACTGAAATATAATTTTCTTCAAAACTTATGGCTGAAAAGGATATGTTTTGGTGACTTCTAAGAACATGCTATCCATAATAAGAATAACAAGACAAATGTGACTGCGTCTTCCATATGCCTCTACCTTAAAATCAGTGTAAAAAATGGATGGAATTGTTTGTGACATATCACAATGTTAACAAAATATATTGTGGTTCTTGGGATATCGCAATAGCAAGGCTAAAATCTGTAATTTCAGAAATTTACCTCTGTGACATTTCACCTTTCACTTTTTCTACCCGAAATCCGATGAGATTATCTCCCTATGGTAATACATATTATACCCAAGTTTGAGCCTATTATAATATCTCTAGTGGTTCCAGAAATGTTGCAATAACAATGTTGATAGCCGAAATTACATAGGTTGACCTCTGTGACCTTTGACCTCTGAACTAGTTACACAAAAATCTACTGATGTCGTCTTCCTATGGTGATACACATTGTCGGTAAGTTTGAGCCTCAATTCTCAAGTGGTTTTTAAGATATCGCATTATCTAGAAGGCGGTACGGACGTAAGGACGAACGGAAAACCTAAAAAACATAATGCCTCTGGCACCACCTTCGGGAAAAGAAGGTTGTGTAAGAAATTGATTTGTTTAAAATATTTTTGTGTAAAGGAAATGGGGAATATTTTTCCAAAATACTCTGCAGTCTATGTATCAATTTCGATGATTTGAAATTCACATAGCAGTACAAAATCAGTGATATCAATTGCTATGATATCACAAGGACAATTCAGTTCAATTCTTTTACCCTTAAAACTAATGCAAGAATTATAACTTAGTAATTGCTTTGTCAGGAATTGTTTCAGACAGTGTTAATGATATAAATAATGATGATAATAAATATTACAATATTGATAACTGTAATAACAACCACAAAACAGATAATAATAATGATAATAATAATAATAATTATGATAATACTAACAATAACAATGCCAATAATAAGAAAAACAACAAACATAAAAGATATTTATAAACCAAAGTTTACATGTGCTTACGAAAAGTAACATTAAGACATTAAAATGAAAAGATACGTTTTAAATTTTGATTTAAAAGTGTTTTGCATCCTCATTTGTCATCAAAAGTTTGAACAATTTATGATATCAGAAAGAAAGATATAATTATGCATATCATTTGTTGTTGTTTCTTATAGTAAAGGTAAAATCTTTGTTCAACTTGTACTTACCTTTGTTATCTTCATTCTCATGTCCTTTCTTGTGAATTGACCACATTTTCTCGCAAGTCTTTACAACCTCGATGCTAATTTCACAAGCGTCTGTTGTTTCTACACCGTCCGTTATTGCCTCATTTTTATCAAATCTGAACCAATAATACAATTACAACAATGAAACTAGTAATAATAACATTAATATTATTGAATATGATATATACACGTTTTTATTCCGATTCACAGAAGTAAACGGTATACGCAAGGTACTCAAAACGTTCAACAAGCTGAATTGGTTAAAGTCAGACAAATCCGGGTACAATGAACAAATCCCAAAAGAAAATGATGAATTATAAATTTGTCGAGGTTAAAATCATTTAATCTATGCGAATCTCCGATTGGTGAATTAGTGAATTTATATCGTGAAGTAATTTGTGACGTAATTAGGGATGAAGAGCTCTCCCATATATCGCCTCGAAAAATATGATAAATATTAGTTCTGACAATGAAGCACCTTGTCCCATGGGATGTACTTCAAATTAAAAAAAGGAGAGAGAGAGGTCATATCCAGTGTATATGTACATCTATACTATTCTTATCTTGTTCAAGTATGTGCTTTATTTTCTTGATACTGCTTATAATAATGTGCACCTTTATATCTGTAACTTTGATAATGTATTTCGTCTGTATCCAGGAACAATTACCATCTATATTAAAACAGATTTCACCAATGTTTATTACTGTTTACAGTACCTCACATATTCAAGTTGTTGTGTGTACACACGGCTTATTGTCGTGAAAAATGTCTAATAAACCATTATTTAATATTGGCAAATTATATCACTTTTTTTGTACCATAATAGAGTAGTTGCCGTAATCAACACCACACGACATTACGACTTTCGAAACTTCATGCCTCTCTCAATGTTTACCGGATTTGATTCAAACTTTCACCAATATGTTTGTCTATCTTTTCTGCTTTCTTTCAAAGCAACTTGCTATAAAGATTGGATAGCCCCTCAAAGGAGGCACGGGTACATCATTATTAAAAATATCATTACGTTGTATACTTTTTAAACTTTTTATTTCCTTCAAATCAGAAAAGAAAAACAAAACATTATGACGTCTTTACAATATAAAGTGATGTCCTCCATTAACATCTAACATAAATATTCATTGTCAAGTCCGAGTGTTGGAATAAAAGATTAGAAATATTTCAAATTTTGAAATGTTTTCAAGTTGTTATTCTCTTTTTTTCTCATTTATGTCTTGTTAGAACAAAATATTGATACCTGTGTCAACGATGTTTAATAATTTCAATACCTTTCAATTATAAAATGAATCCGGAAAAGTTTTACATTTAGATTCCAGCAGTTAATTATTTTGCACAATGTTTTGATGTGTCATCTTACTTCTTCCTCAAGTGATCAGCAAGTAATATGAATATAGACATTGCAGCACGATTATAAACACTGTAGACATGGTGTACAAATCACATTTATCACATTATTGTATACATAATTTGCAGTGTTTATTTGTTTGCACATTCACACATGTTATTACAAACGACTACTATGACAGTGTACAACACATGTACATGTTCACTGATTAGAAATTATAATATTACCAACAAAAGAGAAATAAGAGATAAATGCGATTAAAAAAGGACAAGTAATCACAAAGGAATTTATTTTATTATCGAAACAACAGAACAACCCTGATCAAAGTCATCTTGCTCCCTGACCCCTTATTACGTTAAGAAAAAAAGTTCGTGCATCCTAAAAAAAAGTGCCAACATGACTGGAATTAAAGTTGTATTTTTTTCTTCTCAACTGAATGGAAGAAATACATAATACAAAGACAGAACTGATAAAAAAAGGAATAATAGAGACAGAGAGACAGAGAGACAGACAGAACAGAATGTAAAGAAATAAAGGGATACAAAAAAAGACATTACCCTTGTCTTGTAAGAGTTTTCTTTAGACTTGTCTTTCCAACACGTTCTTGTCCCACAAGCATCAGGCGCGTTCGGAATACTTTCTTCTTGCCAGCTTTAGCGGCTTCGGCATACGCTTGCTGTGCTCTCGGCCCCCGAGCCAGGATCTCGGGGGGTGCCGAAAGGCCACCGTAGGAATTATCATCCCGATTGCTCCCCGAGTTTTCCTTGACTTTATCAGTATAATATTTAATGATAAAGATCAAGAATAACACAACATATATGCAGGATAAAAACACAAATTTGGCCTGCCACAGAAAGAAAAAACTTTCTAAACTCTAAGAAAACATGAGAAAAGCAAGGACAACCTTCATGGTAAAAAATATTTTTTTGGTTTTGATATTACCGTATCACTCTGTAGCTTACACCTTAATCACATTGCCGAAACGGGCTCCATATCAACTCAAAACTGACCGATTTTAGGCCAGTTGGGGGGGGGGGGAGGGAGGGGCTGTTATCGGTCTGGTGTCGGTCTTGTTCGTGTGAATGAGATATTGTATTTAGAAGATACACTACGTCTTCTAAGCAAAGCCCCCTGAATTAGACACGGTGGTTGACCTGGACTTTGTCTCGTAAGTCCTCCAAACAAATCAACCGCAAACTTGTAATACATACTCCCATCTCCATCATACAGAGTTGCGATTAATATCAAGTTGTGATCGATTTGAATCGATAGTTGCTCTTTATGAGATGGGCCCATGGTTATTTGAACAAAGTCAATAGTAAAAAGGTGTAGTACATATTAACACTTGAGGCATATGCTCAAACATCATCAGATCACTTTCCGCTGTTCTTACATATTTATTTGTAGAATGTTAGATAATACGCTGAAAACAATTAAAATTGTCTTGGACACCGGGTGAAAGTTTTGAAGACAAACAAATATATATTTGTAAGTTATTTTTATCTACCCCATTTTTAGGGCCTAAGTAAACAAAGAATGAAAAGTAAAACCTCTTTCAACACATAAGTTTCCTGGAACTTCAATGTATCAATTTTAGTGTCCCTTCCCTTTTTTATGTTCTTTCTTTCACTCGTTTGTGCTCTCTCAAACACAAACACAAACTCACATAATGGATTAAAACAGAGTTTAGAATGTTTACGAACAGTTTCATTAGAAACAATCGTCTAAATCCCTGGGTTTGTGTGTATAAAAGACAAATACCCATGCCCGGCTATCTCCGGCAGCCAAGGTTCATGCTGCTTTTTCGTCGGGTGGGGGGGGGGGGGGGGGGGGGTTGCTCCCTTGATAAATAATTTCTAGCTGACTACGCCACTGGCTAAAGTGAGCTCAGATTTATTTGTATATGAACCAATGGAACGCTACTGGATAAGGTAAAGTCAATGATCTTGAGACTTGGATTTTAAACATGTGGAAAGCGCAATTTCTTCGACGGTTAAATTAATATGGGCGGTAAATTACATAAAGACCATTGACCGAAAAACTCTCATAGGCATGAAATACTATGTACAATTAGGGGCAGAGTTGTTTTTTGAGACATGGAATGTTGTAAAAGGTAGGTGGGTATCAACGTATTCAGGGCACCTCCCTGCACAATTGATACATTGAAATGATGCTGCTGAAATAAAATGGCCGCCATATATAACTACTGTTGAATGGTTTTGGAGATTACTTTTTAATGGAACCTCATTTCACCATATGTTAGATGTCATATAAAAGGATGTTAAATTGTCATCAAGATGATATCACATTTAACAGGTTTGAGGATAATTTGCAATTTCGAGCAAAATGTTGTATTTGTTTCCATTTTCTTTAGAAAAGTATGAATAGCCCCTTAATACATATTTCTACACATATAGTTTCAAAGAATTGTTTAAATTTCTATTTCTTTTGAAATAACCGGGTCTGGAGGAAAGACTACGCTCTATACCCATGTTATTCCACAGGAATGAGATGGTGAGGTCTTAGTTTGAAGATTTTTTTTTAAATAACCGAGTATGAAGTAAAGACTACGCTCTTATCCCATGCTTTATTACCGGGTCTTAATTTGGAAGACGGAGGGGTCTTAGTTTAAAAGTTTTTTTTTTTGTTTTTTTTTTAACTTTTAAATAACCGGGTCTGGAGGAAAGACTACGCTCAATACTCATGTTCTTCCACAGGAATAAGATGATGGGGTCGCTATACCCATGCTTTATTACAGGGTTTTAGTTTTGAACAAATTCGACAAAATATCACTTCAAATTTATTACATTTGTGGGTAAAGTCATTATTTAATTTGTGGGTGATTCGAAATTATTACATTTGTGGGTAAAGTGGTTATTACATTTGTAGGTGAAATTATTACATTTGTGGGTAAAGTGTTATTACATTTGTGGGTGTTAATATAAATGTGTGGGTAAAGTGTTATTACATTTGTGGGCGTTATTACATTTGTGGGCGTTATTACATTTGTGGGTGTAACACCCCCATTTGTGGTTGATTCAAAATGATTACATTTGTGGGTAAAGTGGTTATTACATTTGTGGGTGAAATTATTACATTTGTGGGTAAAGTGTTATTACATTTGTTGGTGTTATTACATTTGTGGGTAAAGTGTTATTTCATTTGTGGGCGTTATTACATTTGTGGCTGTAACCCCCCCCCCCCCATTCTCTCTCTCTCACTCTATTTCAATCTCTGTTTCTCAATCTCTCCCTATCTTTTGATCCCCTCCTCCATCTCTCTAAATCTGTACTTCCCGCACGTCCACCCCTCTTTTCTACCTTCTACCTAATTATTTTTATCTATTCAGCACAGCTACATGAATCACTGTTTATCGCTCTATATAACATTTCCTCCTATCTTCTGATCGTACATCTTTTTTTCACTGTCATCCCCAACATCATGTTTTTTTCTTCTGAAACAATAAGTTCAATATAGGATTACCACTACTTCAAGCTTAGCTTATGTGCCAATCTGTCTTCATGATTATATTATGTTAGTATCACAATGTAATTATTTAACGTTAAAGATGTATTAAATTGATTATCATCTTGATTCATGTTATAATTAGTTTGAAATTGTTGACAACAAAACATGAAGAAAAACAATCAAAGTGTCCCCTCCTATCTTGTTTATTGAAGAGGACACAAAAAGCGTACATACTAAAAGTGGTGCATGTTAATTCAACAAAATATTGTACAACATCAGTTTCATCGCCTCTAAACTATCTTTAATGGTTCATATTTTAATAATTACTTTATCACGTAAGAAAGGGTAGAGGGGAAGGACGACAAATGATTAAATAGAAGTTATAATCAAATTTCGATGGATACTTACCCGCTATGAACGAAGCCAAATGGTAGAGGGAAATAGATACATATTAGAATACAGTTTATATTACAATGATACTCATCTTTTTAATTTCACTGTTTTTATGGGATATAAGGAGATTATCGTTGAAAGCCTTAAAGACAAATGTCATGCCTTTCATGAATATCCCTGCATATTGGAGGATTACAACACTATAGCATTAAAGTAGGAAAAAAACATCCAAAAAAATACAATCCGTGACTTTATAAAAGATGTAAAATTAAAGATGAATTTTTAAATCAATGTCAGAATTGATTACGGACAAGTGATAGCATTTCTACAACAACCTAGCATTCTCTCGCGGTGAGCTTTAAAAAAGCCTAAAATGTGACTACAAATCGAAATATTAAGAAGGACGACAAACGATTATAAAGAAGTGATAATTCAATTTGGATGGATACTTACGCACTAAGAACGTAGCCAAAGGATAAAGAAACATAGATAAAGATACATATTAGATAACAGTTTATATTAAAATGGTCATCATCTTTTCCATTTCGTTTTTTATGGGAAATATGGAGATCATCAATTGGAAATCTAAGAGACAATTCTAATGCCATAAATTATAAATGGCATGTATGGTTACAATGGTTTAGAAATATATCTTTATCATTGTGCACGAATATCACTTCTTACCGAAGGATTACAACACAAGTTCATTAAAGCAAGAACAAACATAAGATAAACAAACAATCCGTGAATTTTCATGAAAGACGAAAAATTGAATTTTTACACCGATGTTTGGAAGTGGTTATTGTCAAGTGGTAGCATTTCTACAACAACCTAGCATTCTCTCGCCGTGGGCTTTGAAAAAGCCTAAAACGTGACTACAAATCGAAATATTAAGAAGGACGACAACTGATTATAAAAAAGGTATGATTAAATTTAGATGGATACTTACGTACTATGAACGTAGTCAAAGGGTAAAGGAACATAGATAAAGATACATATTAGATAACACTTAATATACAAGTTAGATTATAATTTATATTAATATGATACTTATCTTTTTTCATTTCTCTTTTTTATGGGAAATATGGAGATCATCAATTGGAAATCTAAGAGACAATTCTAATGCCATAAATTATAAATGGCATGTATGGTTACAATGGTTTAGAAATATATCTTTATCATTGTGCACGAATATCACTTCTTACTGAAGGATTACAACACAAGTTCATTAAAGCAAGAACAAACATAAGATAAACATACAATCCGTGATATTATAAAAAAATAAAAATGAGAATTTTTAAACCAATGTCAGAATTGATTACGAACAAGTGATAGCATTTCTACAACAACCTATCATTCTCTCGCGGTGAGCTTTAAAAAAGCCTAAAATGTGACTTCAAATCGAAATATTAAGGAGGACAACAAATGATTATAAAGAAGTAATAATCACATTTAGATGGATACTTACCGTCTATAAACAAAGGACGAGGGTAAAAGGAACACAAATACAGATGATATTAGATTACACTTAATATACAAGTGATACTCATCTTTTTTTCATTTCTCTCTCTTTATGGGGAAGAAGGTTATCATCAATTAGAAGCCTAAAAGATAATGTCTTGCCTTTTTGTTAAAGTGGCATTCATGGATACAATGGTTTGGGAAACATATCTTTATCATTGTGCACGAATATCACTTCTTACCGAAGGATAACAACACCAGTTCATTTAAGCAAGAAAAAACATGAGATAAACATACAATACGTGACTTTATGAAAAACGAACAATTTGAATTTTTAAACCGATGGTTAAAAGTGGTTATGGACAAGTGGTAGCATTTCTTAAGCATCCTAGCATTCTCTCTTTGGGAGCTACAAAAAAGCCAAAAACGTGAGTACGAATCGAAATATCAAGAAGGACGACAAATGATTATAAAGAAGTTATAATCAAATTTAAATGTATACTTACACACTATGAACGAAAACAAAGGTTAAAGGGAAATAGATCAAGATATATATTAGAATACAATTTATATTAAAATGATACTCATCTTTTTAATTTCCCTTTTGTATGGGAAAGAAGGGGATCATCATTTGGAAGCCTAAAAGAAAATGTCTTGCCCTCATTATTAAGTGGCATTCACATGGTTACAATGGTTTCGGAAACATATCTTTATCATTGTGCACGAATATCACTTCTTACCGAAGGATTACAACACCAGTTCATTTAAGTAAGAAAAAACATGAGATAAACATAAAATACGTGACTTTATGAAAAACGAACAATTTGAATTTTTAAACCGATGGTAGGAAGTGGTTATGGACAAGTGGTAGTATTTCTAAAACAACCTAGCATTCTCTCGTGGTGAGCTTTAACACAGCCTAATACGTGACTACGAATCGAAATATCAAGAAAGACGACAAACGATTATAAAGAAATTATAATCAAATTATGATGGATACTTACACGCTGTGCGGAACGAAGCCAAAGGTTAAGGGGAAATGGATCAAGATATATATATATTAGAATACAGTTTATATTAAAATGATACTCATCTTTTTTTTAATTTTTTTTATGAAAACCTAAATCCGTTGAAAACCTAAGAGAAAATTTCGTGTCTTTATTTTTAAGTGGCATTCATGGTTACAATGGTTTAGGAAACATATCTTTATCATTGTGCAAGAATATCACTTCTTACCGAAGGATTACAACACCAGTTCATTTAAGTAAGAACAAAGATGAAATAAACATACAATCCGTGACTTGATGAAACACAAACAATATGAATTTTTAAACCGATGGTCAGAAGTGGTAATGGACAAGTGGTAGCATTTCTTAAACAACCTAGCATTCTCTCGTGGGGAGCTAAAACAAGCGTAAAACGTGACTACAAATCGAAATATTAAGAAGGACGACAAATGATTATAAAAAAGGGATGATTAAATTTAGATGGATACTTACGTTCTATGAACATAGCCGAAGGGTAAAGGAACATAGATAAAGATACATATTAGATTACAGTTTATATTAAAATGATAATCATCTTTTTCATTTCTCTTTTTGTATTGGAAATATGGAGATCTTAATTTGGAAGTCTAAGAGACGATTTTAATGCCATATTGTATAAATGACATATATGGTTACAATGGTTTCGGAATATATCTTTATCATTGTGCACGAATATCCCTTCTTACCGAAGGATTACACAACCGGTTCATTTAAGCAAGAAAAAAGATGAGATAATCATACAATACGTGACTTTCTGAAAGACGATAAATTGAATTTTTAAACTGATAGTGAGAAGTGATCATGGAAAAGTGGTATTATTTCTTAACACCCAATCATTATAACGTGATGAGCTGAACAAAAGCGTAGAAGTGAAAAGATGAACAAAATTTTTAAAAAAGGACCAGAGCATATAAAAAAGATATATTTGAATTTAGATGGATACTTACCGTCTACAAACAAAGGACGAGGGTAAAAGGAACACAAATACAGATGATATTAGATTACACTTAATATACAAGTGATACTCTTTTTTTTCTTCATTTCTCTCTCTTTATGGGGAAGAATGATATCATCATTTGGAAGCCTAGAAGATAATGTCGTGCCTTTATTTTTAAGTGACTTTCATGGTTACAATGGTTTAAGAAACATATCTTTATCAATGTGCACGAATATCCCTTCTTACCGAAGGATTACAACGCCAGTTCATTTAAGTAAGACAAAAAATTAGATAATCATACAATACGTGACTTTCTGAAAGACAAAACATTTGAATTTTTAAACTGATGGTACTTCCCGCACGTCAGCCTTCATTTTTACCTTCTACCTAATTATCTTTATCTATTCAGTACAGCTACATGAATCACTTTGTATCGCTTTATATAAAAACTCCTCCTATCTTCTGATCGTACATCTTTTTTTCACTGTCATCCCCAACATCATGTTTTTTTCTTCTTAAACAATAAGTTCAATATCGGATTACCACTACTTCAAGCTTAACTTATGTGCCAATCTGTCTTCATGATTATATTATGTTAGTATCACAATGTAATTATTTAAAGTTGAAGATGTATTAATTTGTTTGTCATCTTGATTCATGTTATAATTAGTTTGAAATTGTTGAGAAGAAAAACATGAAGAAAAAAATCAAAGTGTCCCCTCCTATTTTGTTTATTGAAGAGGACACAAAAAGCGTACATACTAAAAATTGTGCACGTTAATTCAACAAAATATTGTACAACATCAGTTTCATCGCCTCTAAACTATCTGTAATGGTTCATATTTTAATAATTACTTCATCACGTAAGAGCTCAGAGCTGAACAAAAGCATAGAAGTGAAAAGATGAACATGAATTTGAAAAAGGACCAGAACATATAGCAAAGATATATTTGAATTTAGATGGATACTTACCGTCTATAAACAAAGGACGAGGGTAAAAGGAACACAAATACAGATGATATTAGATTACACTTAATATACAAGTGATACTCATCTTTTTTCATTTCTCTCTCTTTATGGGGAAGAAGGTTATCATCAATTGGAAGCCTAAAAGATAATGTATTGCCTTTTTGTTAAAGTGGCATTCATGGTTACAATGGTTAAGGAAACATATTTGCATCATTGTGCACGAATATCCCTTCTTACCGAAGGATTACAACACAAGTTCATTTAAGCAAGAAAAAACATGAGATAAACATACAATACGTGACTTTATGAAAAACGAACAACTTGAATTTTTAAACCGATGGTTAGAAGTGGTTATGGACAAGTGGTAGTATTTCTAAAACAACCTAGCATTATCTCGTGGTGAGCTTTAACACAGCCTAATACGTGACTACGAATCGAAATATCAAGAAAGACGACAAATGATTATAAAGAAGTTATAATCAAATTAAGATGGATACTTACACGATGTGCGGAACGAAGCCAAAGCTAAAGGGAAATAGAACAAGATATATATATATATTAGAATACAGTTTATATTAAAAGGATACTCATCTTTTTCATGTTTTTTAATGGTAAAGAAGGAGCTCATCAGTTGAAAACCTAAGAGAAAATGTCGTGTCTTTATTTTTTAATAGGCATTCATGGTTACAATGGTTTAGGAAACATATCTTTATCATTGTGCATGAATATCACTTCTTACCGAAGGATTACAACACCAGTTCATTTAACCCTTATAAGGCCGGGGGGGGGGGGCATTATGCCCCCCCCCCCCTCCACGATTTTTCTGATTGTTCGAGAACGCATATGGATGGCGCCTCGCCGCTCGCTGACTTTTTTCTTTAGAGTCTTGCGCATCTTTTTAAAAAAAAAAAAAAAAATCGGACCTATAGTTACAAGGTCACGTGACCTTTTGTCTTTGCATGTCAGCCCGAAAATCGCTCATTTTTGTGATTTGTGTACAAAACATATGGAAATGTCATTTTTCCTAAAAATAGATCAAAGATCGGTTATTGGGTCTTGTTTAAAGTTTAGGTGGTTGTTTTGGGAGTCAAAATAGTTGAATTGTAGGAAGAAATGAAAAAAAAAACAAAAAACAATGACATAAATAAGTTAAAAAAACAATGAAATACATAAGAAAATATCAAAACAAGAGATAACATAAGGAATAAGCTGGCTCTTCCGAATTTTGTTGTCGTATTATTGTTCTAAATGGTCTAATGAATATATGTAGTGAAAAAGAATGCTTAAATATGAATAATATAGGATTTATGGGTAAAAATGTGATTTTATGACGTTATTTGCATAAATTACCATAAATATGCAAATGAGAGATTTTTTTCAAAAAATTGAAATTATCATATTGTTCTATACACTTTACTCGACATGCGTGCCAATTTTCGCGGAGATCGGCCGTTTCACGGCCGAGATCTTAGGGGGGGGGGGGCATAATGCCCCCCCCCCCCCCCCCCGGCCGTAGTAAGACTTCAAATAGCCCGGCCTTATTAGGGTTAAGTAAGAACAAAGATAAGAAAAACATACAATCCGTGACTTGGTGAAACACAAACAATATGAATTTTTAAACCGATGGTTAGAAGTGGTTATGGACAAGTGGTAGCATTTCTTAAACATAGCCAAAGGGTAAAGGAAAATAGATAAAGATACATATTAGATTACAGTTAATATTAAAATGATAATCATCTTTTTTATTTCTCTTTTTTTATTGGAAATATGGAGATTTTAATTTGGAAGTCTATGAGACAATTTTAATGCCATATTGTATAAATGGCATATATGGTTACGATGGTTTCAGAATATATCTTTATCATTGTGCACGAATATCCCTTCTTACCGAAGGATTACACAACCGGTTCATTTAAGCAAGAAAAAAGATGAGATAATCATACAATACGTTACTTTCTGAAAGACGATAACATGAATTTTTAAACTGATGGTTAGAAATGATCATAGAAAAGTGGTATTGTTTCTTAACACCCAATCATTATAACGTGATGAGCTGAACAAAAGCGTAGAAGTGAAAAGATGAAAATAATTTTGAAAAAGGACCAGAGCATATTAAAAAAAAGATATATTTGAATATAGATGGATACTTACCGTCTATAAACAAAGGACGAGGGTAAAAGGAACACAAATACAGATGATATTAGATTACACTTAATATACAAGTGATACTCATCTTTTTTTCATTTCTCTCTCTTTATGGGGAAGAAGGTTATCATCAATTGGAAGCCTAAAAGATAATGTATTGCCTTTTTGTTAAAGTGGCATTCATGGTTACAATGGTTAAGGAAACATATTTGCATCATTGTGCACGAATATCCCTTCTTACCGAAGGATTACAACACAAGTTCATTTAAGCAAGAAAAAACATGAGATAAACATACAATACGTGACTTTATGAAAAACGAATAATTTGAATTTTTAAACCGATGGTTAGAAGTGGTTATGGACAAGGGGTAGTATTTCTAAAACAACCTAGCATTCTCTCGTGGTGAGCTTTAACACAGCCTGATACGTGACTACGAATCGAAATATCAAGAAAGACGTCAAATGATTATAAAGAAGTTATAATCAAATTAAGATGGATACTTACACGCTGTGCGGAACGAAGCCAAAGCTAAAGGGAAATAGATCAAGATATATATATATTATAATACAGTTTATATTAAAAGGATACTCATCTTTTTCATTTTTTTAATGGAAAAGAAGGAGCTCATCAGTTGAAAACCTTAGAGAAAATGTCGTGTCTTTATTTTTTAATAGGCATTCATGGTTACAATGGTTTAGGAAACATATCTTTATCATTGTGCATGAATATCACTTCTTACCGAAGGATTACAACACCAGTTCATTCAAGTAAGAACAAAGATAAGAAAAACATACAATCCGTGACTTGATGAAACACAAACAATATGAATTTTTAAACCGATGGTTAGAAGTGGTTATGGACAAGTGGTAGCATTTCTTAAACATAGCCAAAGGGTAAAGGAACATAGATAAAGATACATATTAGATTACAGTTAATTTTAAAATGATAATCATCTTTTTTATTTCTCTTTTTTTATTGGAAATATGGAGATTTTAATTTGGAAGTCTATGAGACAATTTTAATGCCATATTGTATAAATGGCATATATGGTTACGATGGTTTCGGAATATATCTTTATCATTGTGCACGAATATCCCTTCTTACCGAAGGATTACACAACCGGTTCATTTAAGCAAGAAAAAAGATGAGATAATCATACAATACGTGACTTTCTGAAAGACGATAACATGAATTTTTAAACTGATGGTTAGAAGTGATCATAGAAAAGTGGTATTGTTTCTTAACACCCAATCATTATAACGTGATGAGCTAAACAAAAGCGTAGAAGTGAAAAGATGAAAATAATTTTGAAAAAGGACCAGAGCATATAAAAAAAAAAGATATATTTGAATATAGATGGATACTTACCGTCTATAAACAAAGGACGAGGGTAAAAGGAACACAAATACAGATGATATTAGATTACACTTAATATACAAGTGATACTCATCTTTTTTTCATTTCTCTCTCTTTATGGGGAAGAAGGTTATCATCAATTGGAAGCCTAAAAGATAATGTATTGCCTTTTTGTTAAAGTGGCATTCATGGTTACAATGGTTAAGGAAACATATTTGCATCATTGTGCACGAATATCCCTTCTTACCGAAGGATTACAACACAAGTTCATTTAAGCAAGAAAAAACATGAGATAAACATACAGTACGTGACTTTATGAAAAACGAACAATTTGAATTTTTAAACCGATGGTTAGAAGTGGTTATGGACAAGTGGTAGTATTTCTAAAACAACCTAGCATTCTCTCGTGGTGAGCTTTAACACAGCCTAATACGTGACTACGAATCGAAATATCAAGAAAGACGACAAATGATTATAAAGAAGTAATAATCACATTTAGATGGATACTTACCGTCTATAAACAAAGGACGAGGGTAAAAGGAACACAAATACAGATGATATTAGATTACACTTAATATACAAGTGATACTCATCTTTTTTTCATTTCTCTCTCTTTATGGGGAAGAAGGTTATCATCAATTGGAAGCCTTAATAATAATGTATTGCCTTTTTGTTAAAGTGGCATTCATGGTTACAATGGTTAAGGAAACATATTTGTATCATTGTGCACGAATATCTCTTTTTACCGAAGGATTACACAACAGGTTCATTTAAGCAAGAAAAAAGAAGAGATAATCATACAATACGTGACTTTCTGAAAGACGATAACATGAATTTTTAAACTGATGGTTAGAAGTTATCATAGAAAAGTGGTATTGTTTCTTAACACCCAATCATTATAACGTGATGAGCTGAACAAAAGCGTAGAAGTGAAAAGATGAAAATAATTTTGAAAAAGGACCAGAGCATATAAAAAAGATATATTTGAATATAGATGGATACTTACCGTCTATAAACAAAGGACGAGGGTAAAAGGAACACAAATACATTATGATATTAGATTACACTTAATATACAAGTGATACTCATCTTTTTTTCATTTCTCTCTCTTTATGGGGAAGAAGGTTATCATCAATTGGAAGCCTTAAAGATAATGTATTGCCTTTTTGTTAAAGTGGCATTCATGGTTACAATGGTTAAGGAAACATATTGTATCATTGTGCACGAATATCCCTTCTTACCGAAGGATTACACAACCGGTTCATTTAAGCAAGAAAAAAGAAGAGATAATCATACAATACGTGACTTTCTGAAAGAAGATAACATGAATTTTTAAACTGATGGTTAGAAGTTATCATAGAAAAGTGGTATTGTTTCCTAACACCCAATCATTATAACGTGATGAGCTGAACAAAAGCGTAGAAGTGAAAAGATGAACATAATTTTGAAAAAGGACCAGAGCATATAAAAAAGATATATTTGAATATATATGGATACTTACCGTCTATAAACAAAGGACGAGGGTAAAAGGAAAACAAATACAGATGATATTTGATTACACTTAATATACAAGTGATACTCATCTTTTTTTCATTTCTCTCTCTTAATGGGGAAGAAGGTTATCATCAATTGGAAGCCTAAAAGATAATGTATTGCCTTTTTGCTAAAGTGGCATTCATGGTTACAATGGTTAAGGAAACATATTTGTATCATTGTGCACGAATATCCCTTCTTACCGAAGGATTACAACACAGGTTCATTTAAGCAAGAAAAAACATGAGATAATCATACAATACGTGACTTTCTGAAAGACGATAACATGAATTTTTAAACTGATGGTGAGAAGTGATCATAGAAAAGTGGTATTATTTCTTAACACCGAATCATTATAACGTGATGAGCTGAACAAAAGCGTAGAAGTGAAAAGATGAACAAAATTTTGAAAAAGGACCAGAGCATGTAAAAAAGATATATTTGAATTAAGATGGATACTTACCGTCTATAAACAAAGGACGAGGGTAAAAGGAACACAAATACAGATGATATTAGATTACACTCAATATACAAGTGATACTCATCTTTTTTTCATTTCTCTCTCTTTATGGGGAAGAAGGTTATCATCAATTGGAAGCCTAAAAGATAGTGTATTGCCTTTTTGTTAAAGTGGCATTCATGGTTACAATGGTTAAGGAAACATATTTGTATCATTGTGCACGAATATCCCTTCTTACCGAAGGATTACAACACAAGTTCATTTAAGCAAGAAAAAACATGAGATAAACATACAATACGTGACTTTATGAAAAACGAACAATTTGAATTTTTAAACCGATGGTTAGAAGTGGTTATGGACAAGTGGTAGTATTTCTAAAACAACCTTGCATTCTCTCGTGGTGAGCTTTAACACAGCCTAATACGTGACTACTAATCGAAATATCAAGAAAGACGACAAATGATTATAAAGAAGTTATAATCAAATTAAGATGGATACTTACACGCTGTGCGGAACGAAGCCAAATGTTAAAGGGAAATAGATCAAGATATATATATATTAGAATACAGTTTATATTAAAATGATACTCATCTTTTTAATTTTTCTTTTGTATGGGAAAGAAGGGGATCATCATTTGGAAGCCTAAAAGATAATGTCGTGCCTTTATTTTTAAGTGGCATTCATGGTTATACTGGTTTAGAAATATATTTTGTATCATTGTGCACGAATATCCCTTCTTACCGAATGATTACAACACCAGTTCATTAAAGTAAGAAAAAACATAAGATAAACATACAATCCATGACTAGATGAAAGACGAACAATTTGAATTTTTAAACCGATGGTTAGAAGTGGTTATGGACAAGTGGTTGTATTTCTTAAACAACCTAGCATTCTCTCGGGGGGAGCTAAAAAAAAAGAAGCCTAAAACGTGACTACGAATCGAAATATTAAGAAGGACGACAACTGATTATAAAAAAGGGATGATTAAATTAAGATGGATACTTACGTGCTATGAACGTAGCCAAAGGTTAAAGGAACATAGGTAAAGATACATATTAGAATACAGTTTATATTAAAATGGTCATCATCTTTTCCATTTCGTTTTTTATGGGAAATATGGAGATCATCATTTGGAAGTCTAAGAGACAATTTTAATCTCATATTTTTATAAATGACATATATGGTTACAATGGTTTTGGACTATATCATAAACTTTGTGCACGAATATCCCTTCTTATCGAAGGATTACAACACCAGTTCATTTAAATAAGAAAAAACATAAGATAAACATACAATCCGTGAATTTTCATGAAAGACGAACAAAAATTTAAACCGATGTTTAGAAGTAGTTATGGACAAGTGGTATTATTTCTACAACAACCTAGCATTCTTTCGCCTTGGGCTTTGAAAAAGCCTAAAACGTGACTACAAATCGAAATATTAAGAAGGACGACGAATGATTTTAAAAAAGGGATGATAAAATATAGCTGAATACTTACGTACTATGAACGTAGTCAAAGGGTAAAGTAACATAGTTAAAGAAACATATTAGATTACAATTTATATTAAAATGGTACTTATCTTTTTCATTTCTCTTTTTAATGGGAAATATGGAGATCATCAATTGGAGTCTAAGAGACAATTCTAATGCCATAAATTATAAATGGCATATATGGTTACAATGGTTTAGAAATATTTCTTTATCATTGTGTACGAATATCATTTCTTACCGAAGGATTACAACACCAGTTCATTAAAGTAAGAACGAACATAAGATAAACAAACAATCTGTGACTTTATACAAAATGAAAAATGAGAATTTTTAAAACAATGTTAGAATTGCTTACGGACAAGTGATAGCATTTCTACAACAACCTATCATTCTCTCGCGGTGAGCTTTAAAAAAGCCTAAAATGTGACTTCAAATCGAAATATTAAGGAGGACAACAAATGATTATAAAGAAGTAATAATCACATTTAGATGGATACTTACACGCTATGAACGAAGCCAAAGGTTAAAGGGAAATAGATCAAGATATATATTACAATACAGTTTATATTAAAATGATACTCATCTTTCTCATTTCTATTTTTTATGGGAAAGAAGGAGATCATCAGGTGAAAACCTAAGAAATAATGTCGTGCCTTTTTGTTAAAGTGGCATTCATGGTTACAATGGTTAAGGAAACATATTTTTATCATTGTGCACGAATATCCCTTCTTACCGAAGGATTACAACACAACTTCATTTAAGCAAGAAAAAAGATAAGATAAACCTACAATCCGTGACTTGATGAAAGACGAACAATTTGAATTTTTAAACCGATGGTTAGAAGTGGTTATGGACAAGTGGTAGCATTTCTGAAACAACCTAGCATTCTCTCTTTGGGAGCTAAACAAAGCCTAAAACGTGACTACGAATCGAAATATTAAGAAGGACGACAAATGATTATAAAAAATGGATGTTTAAATTTAGATGGATACTTACGTCCTATTAACGTAGCCAAAGGGTAAAGGAACATAGATAAAGATACATATTAGAATACAGTTTATATTAAAATGGTCATCATCTTTTCCATTTCGTTTTTTATGGGAAATATGGAGATCATCATTTGGAAGTCTAAGAGACAATTTTAATCTCATATTTTTATAAATGACATATATGGTTACAATGGTTTTGGACTATATCATAAACTTTGTGCACGAATATCCCTTCTTATCGAAGGATTACAACACCAGTTCATTTAAATAAGAAAAAACATAAGATAAACATACAATCCGTGAATTTTCATGAAAGACGAACAAAAATTTAAACCGATGTTTAGAAGTAGTTATGGACAAGTGGTATTATTTCTACAACAACCTAGCATTCTTTCGCCTTGGGCTTTGAAAAAGCCTAAAACGTGACTACAAATCGAAATATTAAGAAGGACGACGAATGATTTTAAAAAAGGGATGATAAAATATAGCTGAATACTTACGTACTATGAACGTAGTCAAAGGGTAAAGTAACATAGTTAAAGAAACATATTAGATTACAATTTATATTAAAATGGTACTTATCTTTTTCATTTCTCTTTTTAATGGGAAATATGGAGATCATCAATTGGAGTCTAAGAGACAATTCTAATGCCATAAATTATAAATGGCATATATGGTTACAATGGTTTAGAAATATTTCTTTATCATTGTGTACGAATATCATTTCTTACCGAAGGATTACAACACCAGTTCATTAAAGTAAGAACGAACATAAGATAAACAAACAATCTGTGACTTTATACAAAATGAAAAATGAGAATTTTTAAAACAATGTTAGAATTGCTTACGGACAAGTGATAGCATTTCTACAACAACCTATCATTCTCTCGCGGTGAGCTTTAAAAGAGCCTAAAATGTGACTTCAAATCGAAATATTAAGGAGGACAACAAATGATTATAAAGAAGTAATAATCACATTTAGATGGATACTTACACGCTATGAACGAAGCCAAAGGTTAAAGGGAAATAGATCAAGATATGTATTACAATACAGTTTATATTAAAATGATACTCATCTTTCTCATTTCTATTTTTTATGGGAAAGAAGGAGATCATCAGTTGAAAACCTAAGAAATAATGTCGTGCCTTTTTGTTAAAGTGGCATTCATGGTTACAATGGTTAAGGAAACATATTTTTATCATTGTGCACGAATATCCCTTCTTACCGAAGGATTACAACACAACTTCATTTAAGCAAGAAAAAAGATAAGATAAACCTACAATCCGTGACTTGATGAAAGACGAACAATTTGAATTTTTAAACCGATGGTTAGAAGTGGTTATGGACAAGTGGTAGCATTTCTGAAACAACCTAGCATTCTCTCTTTGGGAGCTAAACAAAGCCTAAAACGTGACTACGAATCGAAATATTAAGAAGGACGACAAATGATTATAAAAAATGAATGTTTAAATTTAGATGGATACTTACGTCCTATTAACGTAGCCAAAGGGTAAAAGAACATAGATAAAGATACATATTAGATAACTGTTTATATTAAAATGATAATCTTCTTTTTTATTTCTCCTTTTTATGGGAAATATGGAGATCATCATTTGGAAGTCTAAGATACAATTTTAATACAATATTTTATAAATGGCATATATGGTTACAATAGTTTTGGACTATATCTCTATCTTTGTGCACGAATATCCCTTCTTATCGAAGGATTACAACACCAGTTCATTTAAGTAAGAAAAAACATAAGATAAACATACAATCCATGAATTTTCATGAAAGACGAACAAAAATTTAAACCGATGTTTAGAAGTAGTTATGGACAAGTGGTATTATTTCTACAACAACCTAGCATTCTTTCGCCTTGGGCTTTGAAAAAGCCTAAAACGTGACTACAAATCGAAGTATTAAGAAGGACGACGAATGATTTTAAAAAAGGGATGATAAAATATAGATGAATACTTACTCCCTATGAACGTAGTCAAAGGGTAAAGTAACATAGTTAAAGAAACATATTAGATTACAATTTATATTAAAATGGTACTTATCTTTTTCATTTCTCTTTTTTATGGGAAATATGGAGATCATCAATTGGAGTCTAAGAGACAATTCTAATGCCATAAATTATAAATATCATATATGGTAACAATGGTTTAGAAATATATCTTTATCATTGTGCACGAATATCACTTCTTACCGAAGGATTACAACACCAGTTCATTAAAGTGTGAACAAACAAAAGATAAACATACAATCCGTGATCTTCTAACAAATGAAAAATGTAAATTTTTAAAACAATGTCAGAATTGATTATGGACAAGTGAAAGCATTTCTTCAACAACCTAGCATTCTCTCGCGGTGAGCTTTAAAAAAGCCTAAAATGTGACTACAAATCGAAATATTAAGAAGGACGACAAATGATTATAAAAAATGGATGTTTAAATTTAGATGGATACTTACGTCCTATTAACGTAGCCAAAGGGTAAAAGAACATAGATAAAGATACATATTAGATAACTGTTTATATTAAAATGATAATCTTCTTTTTTATTTCTCCTTTTTATGGGAAATATGGAGATCATCATTTGGAAGTCTAAGATACAATTTTAATGCAATATTTTATAAATGGCATATATAGTTACAATAGTTTTGGACTATATCTCTATCTTTGTGCACGAATATCCCTTCTTATCGAAGGATTACAACACCAGTTCATTTAAGTAAGAAAAAACATAAGATAAACATACAATCCATGAATTTTCATGAAAGACGAACAAAAATTTAAACCGATGTTTAGAAGTAGTTATGGACAAGTGGTATTATTTCTACAACAACCTAGCATTCTTTCGCCTTGGGCTTTGAAAAAGCCTAAAACGTGACTACAAATCGAAGTATTAAGAAGGACGACGAATGATTTTAAAAAAGGGATGATAAAATATAGATGAATACTTACGTACTATGAACGTAGTCAAAGGGTAAAGTAACATAGTTAAAGAAACATATTAGATTACAATTTATATTAAAATGGTACTTATCTTTTTCATTTCTCTTTTTTATGGGAAATATGGAGATCATCAATTGGAGTCTAAGAGACAATTCTAATGCCATAAATTATAAATATCATATATGGTAACAATGGTTTAGAAATATATCTTTATCATTGTGCACGAATATCACTTCTTACCGAAGGATTACAACACCAGTTCATTAAAGTGTGAACAAACAAAAGATAAACATACAATCCGTGATCTTCTAACAAATGAAAAATGTAAATTTTTAAAACAATGTCAGAATTGATTATGGACAAGTGAAATCATTTCTTCAACAACCTAGCATTCTCTCGCGGTGAGCTTTAAAAAAGCCTAAAATGTGACTACAAATCGAAATATTAAGAAGGACGACAAATGATTATAAAGAAGTGATAATTCAATTTGGATGGATACTTACGTTCTATGAACGTAGCCAAAGGATAAAGAAACATAGATAAAGATACATATTAGATAACAGTTTTATTAACATGATACTTATCTTTTTTCATTTCTCTTTTTATGGGAAATATGGAGATCATCAATTGGAAATCTAAGAGACAATTTTAATGCCATAAATTATAAATGGCATGTATGGTTACAATGGTTTCGGAATATATCTTTATCATTGTGCACGAATATCCCTTCTTACCGAAGGATTACACAACCGGTTCATTTAAGCAAGAAAAAGGATGAGATAACCATACAATACGTGACTTTCTGAAAGACGATAAATTGAATTTTTAAACTGATGGTGAGAAGTGATCATGGAAAAGTGGTATTATTTCTTAACACCCAATCATTATAATGTGATGAGCTGAACAAAAGCGTAGAAGTGAAAAGATGAACAAAATTAAAAAAAAGGACCAGATCATATAAAAAAAGATATATTTGAATTTAGATGGATACTTACCGTCTACAAACAAAGGACGAGGGTAAAAGGAACACAAATACAGATGATATTAGATTACACTTAATATACAAGTGATACTCTTTTTTTTTCTTCATTTCTCTCTCTTTATGGGGAAGAATGATATCATCATTTGGAAGCGTAGAAGATAATGTCGTGCCTTTATTTTTAAGTGACTTTCATGGTTACAATGGTTTAAGAAACATATCTTTGTCAATGTGCACGAATATCCCTTCTTACCGAAGGATTACAACGCCAGTTCATTTAAGTAAGACAATAAATAAGATAATCATACAATACGTGACTTTCTGAAAGACAAAACATTTGAATTTTAAAACTGATGGTACTTCCCGCACGTCACCCTTCATTTTTACCCTCTACCTAATTCTCTTTATCTATTCAGTACAGCTACATGAATCACTTTTTATCGCTTTATATAAAAACTCCTCCTATCTACTGATCGTACATCTTTTTTTCACTGTCATCCCCAACATCATGCTTTTTTTCTTCTTAAACAATAAGTTCAATATCGGATTACCACTACTTCAAGCTTAACTTATGTGCCAATCTGTCTTCATGATTATATTATGTTAGTATCACAATGTTATTATTTAAAGTTGAAGATGTATTAATTTGTTTGTCATCTTGATTCATGTTATAATTAGTTTGAAATTGTTGAGAAGAAAAACATGAAGAAAAAAAAATCAAAGTGTCCCCTCCTATTTTGTTTATTGAAGAGGACACAAAAAGCGTACATACTAAAAATTGTGCACGTTAATTCAACAAAATATTGTACAACATCAGTTTCATCGCCTCTAAACTATCTTTAATGGTTCATATTTTAATAATTACTTCATCATGTACGAAAGGGTAGAGGGGAAGGACGACAAATTATTAAATAGAAGTTATAATCAAATTTCGATGGATACTTACCCGCTACGAACAAAGCCAAAGGGTAGAGGGAAATAGATACATATAAGAATACAGTTTTATATTACAATGATACTCATCTTTTTAATTTCACTGTTTTTATGGGATATAAGGAGATTATCGTTGAAAGCCTTAAAGACAAATGTCATGCCTTTCATGAATATCCCTGCATATTGGAGGAATACAACACTATAGCATTAAAGTAGGAAAAAAACATCCAACAAAATACAATCCGTGACTTTATAAAAGATGTAAAATTAAAGATGAATTTTTAAATCAATGTCAGAATTAATTACGGACAAGTAATAGCATTTCTACAACAACCTAGCATTCTCTCGTGGTGAGCTTTAAAAAAGCCTAAAATGTGACTACAAATCGAAATATTAAGAAGGACGACAAATGATTATAAAGAAGTGATAATTCAATTTGGATGGATACTTACGCACTATGAACGTAGCCAAAGGATAAAGAAACATAGATAAAGATACATATTAGATAACAGTTTTATTAATATGATACTTATCTTTTTTCATTTCTCTTTTTTTATGGGAAATATGGAGATCATCAATTGGAAATCTAAGAGACAATTTTAATGCCATAAATTATAAATGGCATTTATGGTTACAATGGTTTAGAAATATATCTTTATCATTGTGCACGAATATCACTTCTTACCGAAGGATTACGACACAAGTTCATTAAAGTAAGAACAAACATAAGATAAACATACAATCCGTGATTTTATACAAAATTAAAAATGAGAATTTTTAAACCAATGTCAGAATTGATTACGGACAAGTGATAGAATTTCTACATCAACCTATCATTCTCTCGCGGTAAGCTTTAAAAAAGCCTAAAATGTGACTTCAAATCGAAATATTAAGGAGGACAACAAATGATTATAAAGAAGTAATAATCACATTTAGATGGATACTTACCGTCTATAAACAAAGGACGAGGGTAAAAGGAACACAAATACAGATGATATTAGATTACACTTAATATACAAGTGATACTCATCTTTTTTTTCATTTCTCTCTCTTTATGGGGAAGAAGGTTATCATCAATTAGAAGCCTAAAAGATAATGTCTTGCTTTTTTGTTAAAGTGGCATTCATGGTTACAATGGTTTGGGAAACATATCTTTATCATTGTGCACAAATATCACTTCTTACCGAAGGATTACAACACCAGTTCATTTAAGCAAGAAAAAACATGAGATAAACATACAATACGTGACTTTATGAATAACGAACAATTTGAATTTTTAAACCGATGGTTAGAAGTGGTTATGGACAAGTGGTAGCATTTCTGAAACAACCTAGCATTCTCTCTTTGGGAGCTAAACAAAGCCTAAAACGTGACTACGAATCGAAATATTAAGAAGGACGACAAATGATTATAAAAAATGAATGTTTAAATTTAGATGGATACTTACGTCCTATTAACGTAGCCAAAGGGTAAAAGAACATAGATAAAGATACATATTAGATAACTGTTTATATTAAAATGATAATCTTCTTTTTTATTTCTCCTTTTTATGGGAAATATGGAGATCATCATTTGGAAGTCTAAGATACAATTTTAATACAATATTTTATAAATGGCATATATAGTTACAATAGTTTTGGACTATATCTCTATCTTTGTGCACGAATATCCCTTCTTATCGAAGGATTACAACACCAGTTCATTTAAGTAAGAAAAAACATAAGATAAACATACAATCCATGAATTTTCATGAAAGACGAACAAAAATTTAAACCGATGTTTAGAAGTAGTTATGGACAAGTGGTATTATTTCTACAACAACCTAGCATTCTTTCGCCTTGGGCTTTGAAAAAGCCTAAAACGTGACTACAAATCGAAGTATTAAGAAGGACGACGAATGATTTTAAAAAAGGGATGATAAAATATAGATGAATACTTACGTACTATGAACGTAGTCAAAGGGTAAAGTAACATAGTTAAAGAAACATATTAGATTACAATTTATATTAAAATGGTACTTATCTTTTTCATTTCTCTTTTTTATGGGAAATATGGAGATCATCAATTGGAGTCTAAGAGACAATTCTAATGCCATAAATTATAAATATCATATATGGTAACAATGGTTTAGAAATATATCTTTATCATTGTGCACGAATATCACTTCTTACCGAAGGATTACAACACCAGTTCATTAAAGTGTGAACAAACAAAAGATAAACATACAATCCGTGATCTTCTAACAAATGAAAAATGTAAATTTTTAAAACAATGTCAGAATTGATTATGGACAAGTGAAATCATTTCTTCAACAACCTAGCATTCTCTCGCGGTGAGCTTTAAAAAAGCCTAAAATGTGACTACAAATCGAAATATTAAGAAGGACGACAAATGATTATAAAGAAGTGATAATTCAATTTGGATGGATACTTACGTTCTATGAACGTAGCCAAAGGATAAAGAAACATAGATAAAGATACATATTAGATAACAGTTTTATTAACATGATACTTATCTTTTTTCATTTCTCTTTTTATGGGAAATATGGAGATCATCAATTGGAAATCTAAGAGACAATTTTAATGCCATAAATTATAAATGGCATGTATGGTTACAATGGTTTCGGAATATATCTTTATCATTGTGCACGAATATCCCTTCTTACCGAAGGATTACACAACCGGTTCATTTAAGCAAGAAAAAGGATGAGATAACCATACAATACGTGACTTTCTGAAAGACGATAAATTGAATTTTTAAACTGATGGTGAGAAGTGATCATGGAAAAGTGGTATTATTTCTTAACACCCAATCATTATAATGTGATGAGCTGAACAAAAGCGTAGAAGTGAAAAGATGAACAAAATTAAAAAAAAGGACCAGATCATATAAAAAAAGATATATTTGAATTTAGATGGATACTTACCGTCTACAAACAAAGGACGAGGGTAAAAGGAACACAAATACAGATGATATTAGATTACACTTAATATACAAGTGATACTCTTTTTTTTTCTTCATTTCTCTCTCTTTATGGGGAAGAATGATATCATCATTTGGAAGCGTAGAAGATAATGTCGTGCCTTTATTTTTAAGTGACTTTCATGGTTACAATGGTTTAAGAAACATATCTTTGTCAATGTGCACGAATATCCCTTCTTACCGAAGGATTACAACGCCAGTTCATTTAAGTAAGACAATAAATAAGATAATCATACAATACGTGACTTTCTGAAAGACAAAACATTTGAATTTTAAAACTGATGGTACTTCCCGCACGTCACCCTTCATTTTTACCCTCTACCTAATTCTCTTTATCTATTCAGTACAGCTACATGAATCACTTTTTATCGCTTTATATAAAAACTCCTCCTATCTACTGATCGTACATCTTTTTTTCACTGTCATCCCCAACATCATGCTTTTTTTCTTCTTAAACAATAAGTTCAATATCGGATTACCACTACTTCAAGCTTAACTTATGTGCCAATCTGTCTTCATGATTATATTATGTTAGTATCACAATGTTATTATTTAAAGTTGAAGATGTATTAATTTGTTTGTCATCTTGATTCATGTTATAATTAGTTTGAAATTGTTGAGAAGAAAAACATGAAGAAAAAAAAATCAAAGTGTCCCCTCCTATTTTGTTTATTGAAGAGGACACAAAAAGCGTACATACTAAAAATTGTGCACGTTAATTCAACAAAATATTGTACAACATCAGTTTCATCGCCTCTAAACTATCTTTAATGGTTCATATTTTAATAATTACTTCATCATGTACGAAAGGGTAGAGGGGAAGGACGACAAATTATTAAATAGAAGTTATAATCAAATTTCGATGGATACTTACCCGCTACGAACAAAGCCAAAGGGTAGAGGGAAATAGATACATATAAGAATACAGTTTTATATTACAATGATACTCATCTTTTTAATTTCACTGTTTTTATGGGATATAAGGAGATTATCGTTGAAAGCCTTAAAGACAAATGTCATGCCTTTCATGAATATCCCTGCATATTGGAGGAATACAACACTATAGCATTAAAGTAGGAAAAAAACATCCAACAAAATACAATCCGTGACTTTATAAAAGATGTAAAATTAAAGATGAATTTTTAAATCAATGTCAGAATTAATTACGGACAAGTAATAGCATTTCTACAACAACCTAGCATTCTCTCGTGGTGAGCTTTAAAAAAGCCTAAAATGTGACTACAAATCGAAATATTAAGAAGGACGACAAATGATTATAAAGAAGTGATAATTCAATTTGGATGGATACTTACGCACTATGAACGTAGCCAAAGGATAAAGAAACATAGATAAAGATACATATTAGATAACAGTTTTATTAATATGATACTTATCTTTTTTCATTTCTCTTTTTTTATGGGAAATATGGAGATCATCAATTGGAAATCTAAGAGACAATTTTAATGCCATAAATTATAAATGGCATTTATGGTTACAATGGTTTAGAAATATATCTTTATCATTGTGCACGAATATCACTTCTTACCGAAGGATTACGACACAAGTTCATTAAAGTAAGAACAAACATAAGATAAACATACAATCCGTGATTTTATACAAAATTAAAAATGAGAATTTTTAAACCAATGTCAGAATTGATTACGGACAAGTGATAGAATTTCTACATCAACCTATCATTCTCTCGCGGTAAGCTTTAAAAAAGCCTAAAATGTGACTTCAAATCGAAATATTAAGGAGGACAACAAATGATTATAAAGAAGTAATAATCACATTTAGATGGATACTTACCGTCTATAAACAAAGGACGAGGGTAAAAGGAACACGAATACAGATGATATTAGATTACACTTAATATACAAGTGATACTCATCTTTTTTTTCATTTCTCTCTCTTTATGGGGAAGAAGGTTATCATCAATTAGAAGCCTAAAAGATAATGTCTTGCTTTTTTGTTAAAGTGGCATTCATGGTTACAATGGTTTGGGAAACATATCTTTATCATTGTGCACAAATATCACTTCTTACCGAAGGATTACAACACCAGTTCATTTAAGCAAGAAAAAACATGAGATAAACATACAATACGTGACTTTATGAATAACGAACAATTTGAATTTTTAAACCGATGGTTAAAAGTGGTTATGGACAAGTGGTAGCATTTCTTAAGCATCCTAGCATTCTCTCTTTGGGAGCTAAAAAAAAGCCTAAAACGTGAGTACCAATCGAAATATCAAGAAGGACGACAAATGATTATAAAGAAGTTATAATCAAATTTAAATGTATACTTACACACTATGAACGAAGACAAAGGTTAAAGGGAAATAGATCAATATACATATTAGAATACAGTTTATATTAAAATGATACTCATCTTTTTAATTTCTCTTTTGTATGGGAAAGAAGTGGATCATCATTTGGAAGCCGAAAAGATAATGTCTTGCCTTCATTATTAAGTGGCATTCACATGGTTACAATGGTTTCGGAAACATATCTTTATCATTGTGCACGAATATCACTTCTTACCGAAGGATTACAACACCAGTTCATTTAAGTAAGAAAAAACATGAGATAAACATACAATACGTGACTTTATAAAAAAACGAACAATTTGAATTTTTAAACCGATGGTAAGAAGTGGTTATGGACAAGTGGTAGTATTTCTAAAACAACCTAGCATTCTCTCGTGGTGAGCTTTAACACAGCCTAATACGTGACTACGAATCGAAATATCAAGAAAGACGACAAATGATTATAAAGAAGTTAAAATCAAATTATGATGGATACTTACACGCTGTGCGGAACGAAGCCAAAGGTTAAAAGGAAATAGATCAAGATATATATATATTAGAATACAATTTATATTAAAACGATACTCATCTTTTTCATTTTTTTTTTATGAAAACCTAAGAGAAAATTTCGTGTCTTTATTTTTAAGTGGCATTCATGGTTCCAATGGTTTAGGAAACATAGCTTTATCATTGTGCAAGAATATCACTTCTTACCGAAGGATTACAACACCAGTTCATTTAAGTAAGAACAAAGATAAGATAAACATACAATCCGTGACTTGATGAAACACAAACAATATGAATTTTTAAACCGATGGTTAGAAGTGGTTATGGACAAGTGGTAGCATTTCCTAAACAACCTATCATTCTCTCGTGGGGAGCTAAAACAAGCGTAAAACGTGACTACAAATCGAAATATTAAGAAGGACGACAAATGATTATAAAAAAGGGATGATTAAATTTAGATCGATACTTACGTTCTATGAACATAGCCAAAGGGTAAAGGAACATAGATGAAGATACATATTAGATTACAGTTTATATTAAAATGATAATCATCTTTTTCATTTCTCTTTTTTTATTGGAAATATGGAGATCTTAATTTGGAAGTCTAAGAGACAATTTTAATGCCATATTGTATAAATGACATATATGGTTACAATGGTTTCGGAATATATCTTTATCATTGTGCACGAATATCCCTTCTTACCGAAGGATTACACAACCGGTTCATTTAAGCAAGAAAAAAGATGAGATAACCATACAATACGTGACTTTCTGAAAGACGATAAATTGAATTTTTAAACTGATGGTGAGAAGTGATCATGGAAAAGTGGTATTATTTCTTAACACCCAATCATTATATTGTGATGAGCTGAACAAAAGCGTAGAAGTGAAAAGATGAACAAAATTTTTAAAAAAGGACCAGATCATATAAAAAAGATATATTTGAATTTAGATGGATACTTACCGTCTACAAACAAAGGACGAGGGTAAAAGGAACACAAATACAGATGATATTAGATTACACTTAATATACAAGTGATACTCTTTTCTTTTTTTCATTTCTCTCTCTTTATTGGGAAGAATGATATCATCATTTGAAAGCCTAGAAGATAATGTCGTGTTTTTATTTTTAAGTGACTTTCATGGTTACAATGGTTTAAGAAACATATCTTTATCAATGTGCACGAATATCCCTTCTTACCGAAGGATTACAACGCCAGTTCATTTAAGTAAGACAAAAAATAAGATAATCATACAATACGTGACTTTCTGAAAGACAAAACATTTGAATTTTTAAACTGATGGTACTTCCCGCACGTCACCCTTCATTTTTACCTTCTACCTAATTCTCTTTATCTATTCAGTACAGCTACATGAATCACTTTTTATCGCTTTATATAAAAACTCCTCCTATCTTCTGATCGTACATCTTTTTTTCACTGTCATCCCCAACATCATGTTTTTTTTCTTCTTAAACAATAAGTTCAATATCGGATTACCACTACTTCAAGCTTAACTTATGTGCCAATCTGTCTTCATGATTATATTATGTTAGTATCACAATGTAATTATTTAACGTTGAAGATGTATTAATTTGTTTGTCATCTTGATTCATGTTATAATTAGTTTGAAATTGTTGAGAAGAAAAACATGAAGAAAAAAAATCAAAGTGTCCCCTCCTATTTTGTTTATTGAAGAGGACACAAAAAGCGTACATACTAAAAATTGTGCACGTTAATTCAACAAAATATTGTACAACATCAGTTTCATCGCCTCTAAACTATCTTTAATGGTTCATATTTTAATAATTACTTTATCACGTAAGAAAGGGTACAGGGGAAGGACGACAAATGATTAAATAGAAGTTATAATCAAATTTCGATGGATACTTACCCGCTACGAACAAAGCCAAAGGGTAGAGGGAAATAGATACATATAAGAATACAGTTTTATATTACAATGATACTCATCTTTTTAATTTCACTGTTTTTATGGGATATAAGGAGATTATCGTTGAAAACTTTAAAGACAAATATCATGCCTTTCATGAATATCCCTGCATATTGGAGGAATACAACACTATAGCATTAAAGTAGGAAAAAAACATCCAAACAAATACAATCCGTGACTTTATAGAAGATGTAAAATCAAAGATGAATTTTTAAATCAATGTCAGAATTGATTACGGACAAGTGATAGCATTTCTACAACAACCTAGCATTCTCTCGCGGTGAGCTTTAAAAAAGCCTAAAATGTGACTACAAATCGAAATATTAAGAAGGACGACAAATGATTATAAAGAAGTGATAATTCAATTTGGATGGATACTTACGCACTATGAACGTAGCCAAAGGATAAAGAAACATAGATAAAGATACATATTAGATAACAGTTTTATTAACATGATACTTATCTTTTTTCACTTCTCTTTTTATGGGAAATATGGAGATCATCAATTGGAAATCTAAGAGACAATTTTAATGCCATAAATTATAAATGGCATGTATGGTTACAATGGTTTAGAAATATATCTTTATCATTGTGCACGAATATCACTTCTTACCGAAGGATTACAACACAAGTTCATTAAATTAAGAACAAACATAAGATAAACATACAATCCGTGATTTTATAAAAAATGAAAAATGAGAATTTTTAAACCAATGTCAGAATTGATTACGGACAAGTGATAGCATTTCTACAACAACCTATCATTCTCTCGCGGTGAGCTTTAAAAATGCCTTAAATGTGATTACAAATTGAAATATTAAGAAGGACGACAATTGATTATAAAGAAATAATAATCAAATTTAGATGGATACTTACACGCTATGAACGAAGACAAAGGTTAAAGGGAAATAGATCAAGATATATATTAGATTACAGTTTATATTAAAATGTTACTCATCCTTTTTATTTCTCTATTTTATGGGAAAGAAGGAGATCATCAGTTGAAAGCCTAAGAGATAATGTCGGGCCTTAATTTTTAAGTGGCATTCATGGTTACAATGGTTTAGGAAACATATCTTTATCGTTGTGCACGAATATCCATTCTTACCGAAGGATTACAACACCAGTTCATTAAAGTAAGAACAAAGATAAAATCATCATACAATATATGACTTTCTAAAAGACGAACAACTTGAATGTTTAAACCGATGGCTAGAAGTGGTTATGGACAAGTGGTAGCATTTCTAAAACAACCTAGCATTCTCTCGTGGTGAGCTACAAAACAACCTAAAATGCGACTTCAAATCGAAATATTAAGAAGGACGACAAATGATTATAGAGAAGTGATAATCAAATTTAGATGGATACTTACACGCTATGAACGAAGACAAAGGGTAAAGGAACATAGATACAAATACAGATTAGGATACACTTTATATTCAAATGATACTCATTTTTTTCATTTCCTTTTCTTCATGGGAAAGAAGGAGATCATCAGTTGGAAGCCTAAATGAAAATTGTAATGCCGTTATTCTTTAAATGACATTAATTGTAACAATGGTGTAAGAAAGTTATGTTCATTATTGTGCACCGAAATTCCTTCTAACCGAATGATTAAAACACCAGTTCATTAAAATAAGGCAATCACACGTAAGATAAATATGAAATCCGTGACTTCAAGAAAGATAAACAAATTGCATTCGTTAAACCCATGGATAGAAGTGGTTATGGACAAGTGGTAGCATTTCTAAAACAACCTAGCATTCTCTCGTGGTGAGCTACAAAAAAGCCTTAAAAATGAATACAAATCGAAATATAAAGAAGGACGACAAATGATTATAAAGAAGTTAAAACCAAATTCAGATGGATATTTACGCACTATGAACGAAGACAAAGGGTAAAGGGAAATAGATCAATATATATGTTAGAATACAGTTTATATTAAAATGATACTCATCTTTTTCATTTCTCTTTTTTTTTATGGGAAAGAAGGAGATCATCAGTTGGAAGCCTAAGAGATAATATCGTGCCTTTATTTTTAAGTGGCATTCAAGGTTACAATGGTTTAGGAAACATATCTTTATCATTGTGCACGAATATCCCTTCTTACCGAAGGATTACAACACCAGTTCATTTAAGTAAGAAAACAAAATAAGATAATCATACAACTCAGGACTTTCTGAAAGACGAACAATTTAAATGTTTAAACCGATGGTTAGAAGTGGTTTTGGACAAGTGGTAGCATTTCTAAAACAACCTAGCATTCTGTCGGGGTGAGCAGCTACAAAAAAGCCTAAAACGTGACTACGAATCGAAATATTAAGAAGGACGACAAATGATTATAAAAAAGGGGTCATTAAATTTAGATGAATACTTACGTCCTATTTTTGGTGTGCGTCTCCATAAGTAGCCTTTCTCATTTTAGAGCTCTGATTACGTTGCTATTTTAGTTAAGTTTTTGCTGCAATTTGGCAATTTTGTTGTTTATATTGTATTCTGTGTGTGTCAAGGATCTTGCCAGACATTTTTTAATCAATAGTTTGGTAATTTAGCTACACACTTAGAAGTTTAATATTTGTATCTCTGATCTTAATACTGTACCTTGCTCTGCACTGCCATTTTTAGTGCTCAGTACTGTACATTTACTTTGCACACTTTACTTTGTATAATTACTTTGTATTTACTTTCAACACCGTAGTGCCTTTTGTTATATCAGTTCACTGTGTATGTTTAAACGGCAGTCATTAGTAGTACCTCCACATCAATGGAGGGGTTTAAAATCTGGCATCTCTTCTTTTGTGTACCCCTGATTGTATTTCTTTTGAATGTCAACCATGTATTCATTCTGCCATTTCATGCTTGGAATGCTTGTAGCTCCAATCAAAGGTTACTCTTTCCTGTATACAGACATGTCAAATACTGTAGTAAACCTATTGCCTATTATAACAATACTAGTGCCTGTTTCCAGTTAGCCATCTTGTTGTCGGGTGATATTCAAATGAACCCAGGCCATTGTTACGAAGTTGATGTTCACAATCAAATCGTATTCATTATAATTTACATACTCTCCATCAGATTAATATGAAGCCCAGTCACCCGCTTCTACATACTGTTTAGAGAAGGGTATGTGATCTTGGGATTTGCTGGCGGCGTCGTACGCACCGAGGACGCGGGCGAAGGGTCCCAAGGTCACTGTCCCTTAGTGAGACTTCCAGTGGGTCTCAGTTTGGTTTATGGAATGCAAGATCCTTGAATAATAAATCTGATGTGGTGTCTTCTCTGATCATAGATAATAATATTGATGTGTTAGTCATAACCGAGTCGTGGCTTTCCGGTGACCATAGAGATGAGCCTACCCTAGCCGAGTTGAAATTTTCCCTTCCTAATTTTGATATAATCAATCATCCAAGAAAGTCTTCTAGAGGAGGTGGTATTTGTGTCCTCTATAGGTCTACTGCATCCTGTATTGTCAATGACAGCTACAATTGTCTGTCATTTGAATTGGTGGACCTCACGATCCATCGTACTTCTTCATCTAATGTTAGAGTTTATCTACCGCCCACCCCAATCCTCACGGCATACCTTTACTAATAATGATTTCCTTGAAGAGTTTTTAACTCTTCTTGAGAGTGCTGCTGTAGATAATCACCCTCTTATCCTTCTTGGCGACTTTAATATACACGTAGATGATTCTTCTGATAGGTTCGCTCAATCTTTTCTTAATGCTATAGAAGCCCTTGGGCTCCAACGGCATGTCCATTGTTCCACGCACCACGCAGGCCATACACTCGATCTAGTTCTCAGTAGAAAATCTGAAGATATTATTTCCCACATTACTCTTTTGTCATCTCTCCCATCTGATCACTCTGCCATCCTTTCCAATATTAATCTCAAAGGGCCTAAAAATCCTAAAAGGAAGGTGAGCTCCATAAAGCTTCGCGACATCGACTCTGATTCCTTTCGTCAGGACATCAAACAGGTATTGACATCTTCTCCGTGTCCTTCTTGTCCTTCTAAAGCAGTTTTATTCTATAATGACAGTTTGGTTAAACTGATGGACAAGCATGCCCCTCTGAAAACTGTGACTGTTACAATTAGACCTAATACCCCTTGGTTCTCTGATGAGATTAGGGAGGCCAGGCGACATAGACATCGCGCTGAACGTCGCATGTTAAAGCCAGGCCTGCAGATTGATCGTCAAGAATGTGAGTCGTACTACATTCACATCACCGATGCTAAATCGCAATACCTGAGGAAAGAGATTTCCAATGCTGATGCTAAACAGCTGTTTAACCTTATGAAGAAACTATCCACTCCTATTCAGTCTTCTATTTATCCCGAACACTTATCCGATTCTGAACTTGCCAATCAGTTCAGTGAATACTTCAAGAAGAAAATCAGTGATATTGTGTCTTCCTTTGCACCTAATGTTAATTATGTGCAGTCACACGTCCAACCTCCTGAGAACTCGCTGAATTGTAGCCTGAGTGGGTTTATGCCAGTGACTGAAGTCCAGCTTCGTCGTCTAATCAAGTCTAATCCACCGAAATCTTGCAGTCTTGATCCTATTCCAACTTGGCTGCTCAAAGATTGCCTTGATGAACTGCTTCCGATCCTGACCTACATCATCAATGCATCATTGTCATCGGGTGTGGTTCCTCTGACATTCAAAACGTCACTCGTTGTTCCTCTGTCGAAGAAGCCCAATCTAGATCCAAATGTCCTTGGCAATTACCGCCCAATTGCCAATTTGCCATTTGTGAGCAAGGTCTTGGAAAGAATCGTGGCTAACCAAGTCAAGTATTACTTAGACAGTCACCATCTGCTCCCCTGAAACCAGTCCACATACCGCAATCTCCACTCAACAGAACTGCATTGTTGAAAGTACTCAACGATCTACTCCTTGTTGTTGACAAGGGTGATGAGGTCGTTCTACTTTTTTTGGACTATTCCGCAGCGTTTGACACGCTCGACCACACCGTGCTGCTACATCGTTTTGAAAATGACTACTCCATCTCAGGGACTGCCCTCCAATGGATTAAGTCATATATACAAGACCGTACACAGAAAGTAATAATCAACGTGACCTGCTCGGCTCCACTCGCTTTCAGCTGCGGAGTTCCTCAAGGCTCCGTCGTCGGCCCTCTGCTGTGTCTTCTTTACACTGGTCCTCTCGCAAGAACATTCACTCGTCATCAGGGTGTGAACTACGCTATGTATGCAGATAACACTCAAATTTATTTAACTACGTCACCTCGTGGTAAAGTCGATGCTGTTAATTCCCTAAAAGATTGTCTTTTAGACATCAAGGTCTGGTCAGCCAATACCAGACTCCGTCTTAATGAAAACAAGTCAGAACTGATCCATTTTTCCTCACAGTTCAGGAGCACAGTGCCTCTACCAGTTCTGACAACTGATGAGGGTGTACTAAAGACCTCTGAATATGTTAGAGACCTGGGCATTACATTGGACAAACACCTTACTCTTCAAAAGCACATCAAAAACGTCTGCAAATCTGCATCTTGGGGCATCTGCAAAATTGGAAAGATCAGGCGACTGCTTGACAAAGACTTGTCCACGCCTTCGTCTCCTCCCATCTGGACTATTGCAACTCCCTCCTTGCCGGCCTCCCAATTTCTCATATATATTCTGTCCGGCGCATCCCAAATTAAGCAGCTAGATTGATCACATTAAGTAGGAAATATGACCATATATAACCTGTTCTTCGCTCACTTCATTGGCTACCGGTCCATTCTCGCATTACTTTCAAAATCCTACTTCTTTCGTACAAAATTATACATAACCTTGCCCCTAAGTATATTCTTGACCTAGTCTCCCTTCGATCATCTTCTTCTGCCAGATCCCTCCGTTCATCTTCCTCCATGCAATTAATTCACGGCCCATGAACAAAAACCCGTTATGGTGACCGTGCCTTTTCATCGACGGCCCCCGCCCTCTGGAACAAACTCCCACCCCATATTCAAAATGCCCCATCCATTGAATCATTCAAAACCCTTCTCAAAACCCACCTTTTTAATCAGTTATAGTTTACTGGAGGCGCACACAAGTAGTTAATTCCATTCAACTCAATTGTATTGTATTGTATTGTATTAGTAATATTTCATTATACTTTGTTGCTGTTAAGGTATTGAACAAGTTGAATAATTAAAAGTTAAACAGTACCACCTGTGCGCTTAGAAACGTCCGCATAAAGCGCCCTATATGTAATTATTATTATTATTATTATATTAGATTACAGTTCATATTAAAAATGCTAATCATCTTGTTCATTTCTCTTTTTTATGGGAAATATGGAGATCATCATTTGGAATTCTAAGAGACAATTTTAACGCCATATTTTATAAATATTTAAAGGCCCGGTCACACAGAGGGGACGCATGGGGGACGCACGGCCGGCGCATAGAAAATTTGCAATGTTGGCCAGTGCGTTGTCGTTCGCTAAGCGTGCGTCATCACTCGTTGCTCGTTCGTCGAGCGCGCTGGACCCACACTATGCATTCGTCGTCATTCGCTGTGTGCGTCGGGATTTTTTGAGCATGCTCAAAAACGTGCGCCGAGCTTGACGCATGAATGTACACGCCAAAGACACGCCAGACATGCGTGGAGCGCGCCAGACTAGCTCCAGACATACGCGGAGCACACGCCCTGTATACCCACAGCGCACTAGCTACACGCTGTGCATTTTGTGTCAGCTCGCTAGCTTTTCCAAAATCATGACAAAAGTTAGGCACACGGCCTTTTCCGATTTCCAATGCGCAGGCCATGCATCGTAGAACGCGGTGCATGCGTGGACCATTCGTCCACCGCGCTAGCAACACGCTGTGCATTCGTGGAAGTTGTTATCATGTGCGCTCTGTGTACGGTATTTATGCGCACTGTATGCGCCCTGTATGCGCTCAGCGCGCTAGCAACAAGCTATGCATTTGATGTCAGCTCGCTGTAGCTTCGACAAAATGTGGGCGCACGACAACGCACTGGCCAAAATTGCAAATTTCCGATGCGCTGGCCGTGCGTTCCCCATGCGTCCCCTCTGTGTGACCGGGCCTTTAGTAAGAAAAAGAGATAAGATAATCATACAATACGTGACTTTCTGAAAGACGAAACATTTGAATTGTTAAACTGATGGTACATCCCGCACGTTCACCCCTCATTTTTACCTTCTACCTAATTCTCTTTATCTACTCAGCACAGCTACATGAATCACTTTTTATCGCTTTATATAAAAACTCCTCCTATCTTCTGATCGTACATCTTTTTTCACTGTCATCCCCAACATCATGTTTTTTTTTCTTCTTAAACAATAAGTTCAATATCGGATTACCACTACTTCAAGCTTAACGTATGTGCCAATCTGTCTTCATGATTATATTATGTTAGTATCACAATGTAATTAATTAACGTTGAAGATGTATTCATTTTTTTGTCATCTTGATTCATGTTATAATTAGTTTGAAATTGTTGAGAAAAAAACATGAAGAAAAAAAATCAAAGTGTCCCCTCCTATTTTGTTTATTGAAGAGGACACAAAAAATACTTACTAAAAATGGTGCACGTTAATTCAACAAAATATTGTACAACATCAGTTTCATCGCCTCGAAACTATCTTGAATGGTTCATATTTTAATAATTACTTTATCACGTAAGAAAGGGTAGAGGGGAAGGACGAAAAATGATTAAATAAAAGTTATAATCAAATTTCGATGGATACTTACCCGCTACGAACAAAGCCAAAGGGTAGAGGGAAATAGATACATATTAGAATACAGTTTTATATTACAATGATACTCATCTTTTTAATTTCACTGTTTTTATGGGATATAAGGAGATTATCGTTGAAAGCCTTAAAGACAAATGTCATGCCTTTCATGAATATCCCTGCATATTGAAGGAATACAACACTTTAGCATTAAAGTAGGAAAAAAAATACAATCTGTGACTTTATAAAAGATGTAAAAATAAAGATGAATTTTTAAATCAATGTCAGAATTGATTACGGACAAGTGATAGCATTTCTACAACAACCTAGCATTCTCTCGCAGTGAGATTTAAAAAAAAAAACGTAAAATGTGACTACAAATCGAAAAATTAAGAAGGACGAGAAATGATTTTAAAGAAGTGATAATTAAATTTAGATGGATACTTACACGCTGTGCGGAACGAAACTAAAGGTTAAAGGGAAATAGATCAAGATATATATATATTAGAATACAGTTTATATTAAAATGATACTCATCTTTTTCATTTCTCTTTTTTTACGGAAAAGAAGGAGATCATCAGTTAAAAGCCTAAGAGATAATGTCATGCCTTTATTTTTAAGTGGCATTCATGGTTACAATGGTTAAAAAATATATCTTTATCATTGTGCACGAATATCACTTCTTACCGAAGGATTACAACACCAGTTCATTTAAGTGTGAACAAACATAAGATAAACATACAATCCGTGATCTTATAACAAATGAAAAATGAGAATTTTTAAAACAATGTCAGAATTGATTATGGACAAGTGAAAGCATTTCTACAACAACCTAGCATTATCTCGCGGTGAGCTTTAACAAAATCTAAAATTTGACTTCAAATCGAAATATTAAGAAGGACAACAAATGATTATAAAGAAGTAATAACCAAATTTAGATGGATACTTACACGCTATGAACAAAGACAAAGGTTAAAGGAAAATAGATCAAGATATATATTAGAATACAGTTTATATTAAAATGATACTCATCTTTTTCATTTCTATTTTTAATGGAAAAGAAGGAGATCATCAGTTGAAAGCCAAAGAGATAATGTCGTGCCTTTTTGTTAAAGTGGCATTCATGGTTACAATGGTTAAGGAAACATATTTGTATCATTGTGCACGAATATCCCTTCTTACCGAAGGATTACAACACAAGTTCATTTAAGCAAGAAAAAAGATAAGATAAACCTACAATCCGTGACTTGATGAAAGACGAACAATTTGAATTTTTAAACCGATGGTTAAAAGTGGTTATGGACAAGTGGTAGCATTTCTGAAACAACCTAGCATTCTCTCTTTGGGAGCTAAACAAAGCCTAAAACGTGACTACGAATCGAAATATTAAGAAGGACGACAAATGATTATGAAAAATGGATGTTTCAATTTAGATGGATACTTACATCCTATTAACGTAGCCAAAGGGTAAAGGAACATAGATAAAGATACATATTAGATAACAGTTTATATTAAAATGATAATCATGTTTTTCATTTCTCCTTTTTATGGTAAATATGGAGATCATCATTTGGAAGTCTAAGATACAATTTTAATGCAATATTTTATAAATGGCATATATGGTTACAAATAGTTTTGGACTATTTTTTTATCTTTGTGCAAAAATATCCCTTGTTACCGAAAAATTACAACACCAGTTCATTTAAGTAAGAAAAAACATGAGATAAACATACAATACGTGACTTGATGAAAGACGAACAATTTGAATTTTTAAACCGATGGTTAGAAGTGGTTATGGACAAGTGGTAGCATTTCTTAAGCATCCTAGCATTCTCTCTTTGAAGGCTAAAAAAAAGCCTAAAACATGACTACAAATCGAAATATTAAGAAGGACGACAAATGATAATAAAAAAAGGATGATTACATTTAGATGGATACTTACGTCCTATTAACGTAGCCAAAGGGTAAAGGAACATAGATAAAGATACATATTAAATAACAGTTTATATTAAAATGATAATCATGTTTTTCATTTCTCCTTTTTATGGGAAATATGGAGATCATCATTTGGAAATCTAAGAGACAATTTTGAACAAAGATGAACAAGAATTTGAAAAAGGCCCAGAACATATAGCAAAGATATATTTGAATTTAAATGGATACTTACCGTCTATAAACAAAGGACGAGGGTAAAAGGAACACAAATACAGATGATATTAGATTACACTTAATATACAAGTGATACTCATCTTTTTTTCATTTCTCTCTCTTTATGGGGAAGAAGGTTATCATCAATTGGAAGCCTAAAAGATAATGTCTTGCCTTTTTGTTAAAGTGGCATTCATGGTTACAATGGTTTAGGAAACATATCTTTATCATTGTGCACGAATATCACTTCTTACCGAAGGATTGCAACACTAGTTCATTTAAGCAAGAAAAATCATGAGATAAACATACAATACGTGACTTTATGAAAAACGAACAATTTGAATTTTTAAACCGATGGTTAGAAGTGGTTATGGACAAGTGGTAGCATTTCTTAAGCAACCTAGCATTCTCTCTTTGGGAGCTAAAAAAAAGCCTTAAACGTGACTACAAATCGAAATATTAAGAAGGACGACAAATGATTATAAAAAAGCGATGATTACATTTAGATGGATACTTACGTCCTATTAACGTAGCCAAAGGGTAAAGGAACATATATAAAGATACATATTAGATAACATTTTATATTAAAGTGATAATCATTTTTTTCTTTTCTCCTTTTTATGGGAAATATGGAGATCATTTGGAAGTCTAAGAGACAATTTTAATGCCATATTTTATAAATGGCATATATGGTTACAATAGTTTTGGACTATATCTTTATCTTTGTGCACGAATATCCCTTCTTATCGAAGGATTACAACACCAGTTCATTTAAGTAAGACAAAACATAAGATAAACATACAATCCGTGAATTTTCATGAAAGACGAACAAAAATTTAAACCGATGGTTAGAAGTAGTTATGGACAAGTGGTAATATTTCTACAACAACCTAGCATTCTTTCGCCTTGGGCTTTGAAAAAGCCTAAAACGTGACTACAAATCGAAATATTAAGAAGGACGACGAATGATTTTAAAAAAGGGATGATAAAATAAAGATGAATACTTACGTACTATGAACGTAGTCAAAGGGTAAAGTAACATAGATAAAGAAACATATTAGATTACAATTTATATTAAAATGGTACTTATCTTTTTCATTTCTCTTTTTTATGGGAAATATGGAGATCATCAATTGGAGTCTAAGAGACAATTCTAATGCCATGAATTATAAATGGCATATATGGTTACAATGGTTTAGAAATATTTCTTTATCATTGTGTACGAATATCATTTCTTACCGAAGGATTACAACACCAGTTCATTAAAGTAAGAACGAACATAAGATAAACAAACAATCTGTGACTTTATAAAAAATGAAAAATGAGAATTTTTAAAACAATGTCAGAATTGATTACGGACAAGTTATAGCATTTCTACAACAACCTATCATTCTCTCGCGGTAAGCTTTAAAAAAGCCTAAAATGTGACTTCAAATCGAAATATAAAGGAGGACAACAAATGATTATAAAGAAGTAATAATCACATTTAGATGGATACTTACACGCTATGAACGAAGACAAAGGTTAAAGGGAAATAGATCAAGATATATATTACAATACAGTTTATATTCAAATGATGCTCATCTTTTTTCATTTCTCTCTCTTTATGGGGAAGAAGGAGATCATCAGTTGGAAGCCTAAGAGATAATGTCGTGCCTTTTGTTTAAAATTGCATTCATGGTTACAATGGTTTAGGAAACATATCTTTATCATTGTGCACGAATATCGCTTCTTACCGAAGGATTACAACACTAGTTCATTTAAGCAAGAAAAATCATGAGATAAACATACAATACGTGACTTTATGAAAAACGAACAATTTGAATTTTTAAACCGATGGTTAGAAGTGGTTATGGACAAGTGGTAGCATTTCTTAAGCAACCTAGCATTCTCTCTTTGGGTGCTAAAAAAAGCCTAAAACGTGAGTACGAATCAAAATATTAAGAAGGACGACAAATGATTATAAAAAAAGGGATGATTACATTTAGATGGATACTTAAGTCCTATTAACGTAGCCAAAGGGTAAAGGAACATAGATAAAGATACATATTAGATAACAGTTTATATTAAAATGATAATCATGTTTTTCATGTCTCCTTTTTATGGGAAATATGGAGATCATCATTTGGAAATCTAAGAGACAATTTTGAATAAAGATGAACAAGAATTTGAAAAAGGCCCAGAACATATAGCAAAGATATATTTGAATTTAAATGGATACTTACCGTCTATAAACAAAGGACGAGTGTAAAAGGAACACAAATACAGATGATATTAGATTACACTTAATATACAAGTGATACTCATCTTTTTTTCATTTCTCTCACTTTATGGGGAAGAAGGTTATCATCAATTGGAAGCCTAAAAGATAATGTCTTGCCTTTTTGTTAAAGTGGCATTCATGGTTACAATGGTTTAGGAAACATATCTTTATCATTGTGCACGAATATCACTTCTTACCGAAGGATTACAACACTAGTTCATTTAAGCAAGAAAAATCATGAGATAAACATACAATACGTGACTTTATGAAAAACGAACAATTTGAATTTTTAAACCGATGGTTAGAAGTGGTTATGGACAAGTGGTAGCATTTCTTAAGCAACCTAGCATTCTCTCTTTGGGAGCTAAAAAAAAGCCTTAAACGTGACTACAAATCGAAATATTAAGAAGGACGACAAATGATTATAAAAAAGCGATGATTACATTTAGATGGATACTTACGTCCTATTAACGTAGCCAAAGGGTAAAGGAACATATATAAAGATACATATTAGATAACATTTTATATTAAAGTGATAATCATTTTTTTCTTTTCTCCTTTTTATGGGAAATATGGAGATCATTTGGAAGTCTAAGAGACAATTTTAATGCCATATTTTATAAATGGCATATATGGTTACAATAGTTTTGGACTATATCTTTATCTTTGTGCACGAATATCCCTTCTTATCGAAGGATTACAACACCAGTTCATTTAAGTAAGACAAAACATAAGATAAACATACAATCCGTGAATTTTCATGAAAGACGAACAAAAATTTAAACCGATGGTTAGAAGTAGTTATGGACAAGTGGTAATATTTCTACAACAACCTAGCATTCTTTCGCCTTGGGCTTTGAAAAAGCCTAAAACGTGACTACAAATCGAAATATTAAGAAGGACGACGAATGATTTTAAAAAAGGGATGATAAAATAAAGATGAATACTTACGTACTATGAACGTAGTCAAAGGGTAAAGTAACATAGATAAAGAAACATATTAGATTACAATTTATATTAAAATGGTACTTATCTTTTTCATTTCTCTTTTTTATGGGAAATATGGAGATCATCAATTGGAGTCTAAGAGACAATTCTAATGCCATGAATTATAAATGGCATATATGGTTACAATGGTTTAGAAATATTTCTTTATCATTGTGTACGAATATCATTTCTTACCGAAGGATTACAACACCAGTTCATTAAAGTAAGAACGAACATAAGATAAACAAACAATCTGTGACTTTATAAAAAATGAAAAATGAGAATTTTTAAAACAATGTCAGAATTGATTACGGACAAGTTATAGCATTTCTACAACAACCTATCATTCTCTCGCGGTAAGCTTTAAAAAAGCCTAAAATGTGACTTCAAATCGAAATATAAAGGAGGACAACAAATGATTATAAAGAAGTAATAATCACATTTAGATGGATACTTACACGCTATGAACGAAGACAAAGGTTAAAGGGAAATAGATCAAGATATATATTACAATACAGTTTATATTCAAATGATGCTCATCTTTTTTCATTTCTCTCTCTTTATGGGGAAGAAGGAGATCATCAGTTGGAAGCCTAAGAGATAATGTCGTGCCTTTTGTTTAAAATTGCATTCATGGTTACAATGGTTTAGGAAACATATCTTTATCATTGTGCACGAATATCGCTTCTTACCGAAGGATTACAACACTAGTTCATTTAAGCAAGAAAAATCATGAGATAAACATACAATACGTGACTTTATGAAAAACGAACAATTTGAATTTTTAAACCGATGGTTAGAAGTGGTTATGGACAAGTGGTAGCATTTCTTAAGCAACCTAGCATTCTCTCTTTGGGTGCTAAAAAAAGCCTAAAACGTGAGTACGAATCAAAATATTAAGAAGGACGACAAATGATTATAAAAAAAGGGATGATTACATTTAGATGGATACTTAAGTCCTATTAACGTAGCCAAAGGGTAAAGGAACATAGATAAAGATACATATTAGATAACAGTTTATATTAAAATGATAATCATGTTTTTCATGTCTCCTTTTTATGGGAAATATGGAGATCATCATTTGGAAATCTAAGAGACAATTTTGAATAAAGATGAACAAGAATTTGAAAAAGGCCCAGAACATATAGCAAAGATATATTTGAATTTAAATGGATACTTACCGTCTATAAACAAAGGAAGAGTGTAAAAGGAACACAAATACAGATGATATTAGATTACACTTAATATACAAGTGATACTCATCTTATTTTCATTTCTCTCTCTTTATGGGGAAGAAGGTTATCATCAATTGGAAGCCTAAAAGATAATGTCTTGCCTTTTTGTTAAAGTGGCATTCATGGTTACAATGGTTTAGAAAACATATCTTTATCATTGTGCACGAATATCACTTTTTACCGAAGGATTACAACACCAGTTCATTTAAGCAAGAAAAAACATGAGATAAACATACAACACGTGACTTTATGAAAAACGAACAATTTGAATTTTTAAACCGATGGTTAGAAGTGGTTATGGACAAGTGGTAGCATTTCTGAAACAACCTAGCATTCTCTCTTTGGGAGCTAAACAAAGCCTAAAACGTGACTACGAATCGAAATATTAAGAAGGACGACAAAATGATTATAAAAAATGGATGTTTAAATTTAGATGGATACTTACTTCCTATTAACGTAGCCAAAGGGTAAAGGAACATAGATAAAGATACATATTAGATAACAGTTTATATTAAAATGATAATCATTTTTTTCATTTCTCCTTTTTATGGGAAATATGAAGATCATCATTTGGAAGTCTAAGATACAATTTTAATGCAATATTTTATAAATGGCATATATGGTTACAATATTTTTGGACTATATTTTTATCTTTGTGCAAAAATATCCCTTCTTACCGAAAAATTACAAGACCACTTCAATTAAGTAAGAAAAAACATAAGATAAACATACAATCCATGAATTTTCATAAAAGACGAAAAATTTGGATTTTTAAACCGAAGTTTGGAAGTGGTTATGGACAAGTGGTAGCATTTCTACAACAACCGAGCATTCTCTCGCCGTGGGCTTTGAACAAGCCTAAAACATGACTACAAATCGAAATATTAAGAAGGACGACAAATGATTATAAAAAAAGGATGATTACATTTAGATGGATACTTACGTCCTATTAACGTAGCCAAAGGGTAAAGGAACATAGATAAAGATAAATATTAGATAACAGTTTATATTAAAATGATAATCATGTTTTTCATTTCTCCTTTTTATGGGAAATATGGAGATCATCATTTGGAAGTCTAAGATACAATTTTAATGCAATATTTTATAAATGGCATATATAGTTACAATAGTTTTGGACTATATTTTTATCTTTGTGCAAAAATATCCCTTCTTACCGAAAAATTACAACACCAGTTCATTTAAGTAAGAAAAAACATAAGATGAACATACAATCCATGAATTTTCATGAAAGACGAAAAATTTGGATTATTAAACCGATGGTTAGAAGTGGTTATGGACAAGTGGTAGCATTTCTTAAACAACCTAGCATTCTCTCGTGGGGAGCTAAAACAAGCCTAAAACGTGACTACAAATCGAAATATTAAGAAGGACGACAAATGATTATAAAAAAGGGATGATTACATTTAGATGGATACTTACGTTCTATGAACATAGCCAAAGGGTAAAGGAACATAGGTAAAGATATATATTACAATACAGTTTATATTAAAATGATGCTCATCTTTTTCATTTCTATTTTTGATGGGAAAGAAGGAGATCATCAGTTGAAAGCCTAAGAGATAATGTCGTGCCTTTTGTTTAAAGTGGCATTCATGGTTACACTGGTTTAGGAAACACATCTTTATCTTTGGGCACGATTATCCCTTCTTATCAAAGGATTACAACACCGGCTTAATAAAGTAAGACAAAAACTTAAGACAAACATACAATCCGTGAATTTTTAAAATATAAAAATGTATTTATAAAAAAAACTATGGTTAGAAGTGATCATGGACAAGTGGTATCATTTTTACAACAACCTAGCAAATATCCATTCTCACCACAGGCTTATAGTAAAACAGACATATAAAATAAAAAGGAAATCCGTGCCTTTATAAAAGATTAAAATGAAAATTTCAAAACTAATGCTCAAAATAGATAGGTAATAGCATGTGCACAACACCTAATCATTATATCATGGCGAGCTTAATAAAGAAAATAACAGTGAATAATAGATAAAGATTCAGAAAGATGACCGGAATATAAAAAGAAGTTATAACGAATTTCGATTAATACTTACCCACTATGAACGAAGCCAAAGTGAAGAGAACAATAGATTAAGATGAATATAAGAAACAACTTTTATATACATATGATTCTCATCTTTTTAATCTTCATTTTAATGGGGAAGAAGGAGATCATCAATTGAAAGCCTTAAAAACAGTTTCCATGCCTTTATTTTTCAATTACATCTAGGGTTTTAATGATTGAGGAAACATACCTTTATCATTGTTTACGAATATTCCTTCTTACCGAAGGACTATAATACTAGTTCATATAAGTAAGGCAAACTCACGAGATTAACATACAATGTGTAAAGGTAAGTTAAACTAAAGCTATGGTCACAACTCAGAGCGGCGACCGACCGATTTGTAGCCTGCTCGGTCGCCTGGAATTTAGGCATCGCCCAACAACTTTTGGAAACGTCGAGCAGGCTGTAGAGCCCCAGTGATGTAGGCAATGCCGTCGCCGGTCGATTTAAGGTCAAAACTGGGCAAAATCGGGGAGCTTCTCCGGGCGGCGTCCCGGCAGTGACCGACTGATGACTCACCGATTCCAGAGCGGGCTCCCACCGGCCATCGGCTGATTTTAGGGAAATTGCCCGGAGGCCGGCCGATGATCGGCGGGGCACCAAAATATGCTCGGTGGCCGGGCGGTGGCCGCCCGGGCATCGACCAAATCGAGCGTTCGCCGTCGAGCGATAAAGCTTAAAAATGGGAGCCGCTAGGTCAAAGGCTGCCGACTGATTTTGAACTCGCCATCAAGTGACGGACCGATCTCCCAGCGGTGACCGGACGGCGACCAGGTGGCGACCGCTCGGCAGGTTTTGACTTAGCGGCTTCGATTTTTGACCAAATTGCTCGACGACAAACGCTCGATTAGGTCGGGGCCCGTGCGGCGACCGCCCGGGCACCGAGCGTATTTTGCGCGGCGAGTGAAAAGTGAGCAGGCGCCATCGAATTTTAACTCTGCGCTAAAACTTCAGCGGCGACCGAGCGATGCCGTCAAAAAAAGCGATGCCCGGGCTACTTTTTGGTGTTGTGACCATAGCTTAACACACAAAACAAGCATCCAATCCGTGACTTTATTAATGATTAAAAATAAAGTTTCAAAACCTATGAATTGAAGTTATCATGGATAGGTGGTATAAAATCTATAACACCTAAGCATTATAACGTGGTGAGCTGAACAAAAGCGTATTCGTGAATACATGGACAAGATTCCGAAAAAAATGACCAGAACATATAACAAAGATATATTGGGATTATGTATGGATACTTACTTCCTATGAAAGAAGACCAAGGGCAGAGGAAAAAATATATATATAAATATAATTATATTAGAAAACATGTTTTGAAATCAAAATTTCAAAACCGATGCTAGAAAATTATCATAGATAGGTGATAGCATAACCAAAACACCCAATCATTCTATCGTGGTGAGCTTAAAAAGTACGAAAATGAATACAAAGAAAAATATTCAGGAAGATGACCAGAATATTTTAAGAGCTTCTTTCCAAAAGGAGTTAAGTCCATATTTAATCAAAATTGAGCTTTTTGTCTTAAAATAATGATTTCCTACATGGGGAAAAAATGCACTATATCACTTTCTAAAATTTCACCAGATAGTATGACAAAATGTAGGTACAATATCATGTTCCATTCCAAAAGGAGCTAAATCCAAATCGGTTTTATTCCAAAAGGAGCTAAATTCAAATCGGTTTCATTCCAAAAGGAGCTTAATCCACTTTAGGAACTTCTGAGTAAATCACCTTTTTTATTTCTCCACTTTCCCTTTAGCCATGTATATTCGTGTTGTTATATGTTAAAGTTGTCGCCCTGGACCAATAATATGTGATAATAAAACAAATCTACCAGTTATTTCGATTTTTATCAAATTTTTCGATTTTGTGGATTTAGCTCCTTTTGGAATGAAACTGCGATATGTTGTTTACTTTCTTTTCAAAAGGTTTTTTAGTTTTGATTCCACTATTATTATTGAAAAGGAAAGCTTCACTGCTAAATTGAAATAAATTTCAGTTACTCTATTGAAAAAATATGATTTTTTTAAGGAACAATAACATGTTTCATTCCAAAAGGAGGCAAATCCACGAAAATAAAAAATCTAAAAATTTAGTAAAAAAAAAAAAAAGAGGTAGATTTTCGAAAATGTCATGTATTCGTAATTCAGAAAAATAATAATGCATTTCAAGCTTCTCACTTGATTACAATATAAATTAATATATATATATATAATTACAGAAAATGTTATTGAATACTGTCAACTATCATAATCTGCTCGTCTTTACATAAATTTGGTGATGGATGTGACCATCATTGGCAATGAATAGAATAGAATAGAATATAATTTCATTGTTTTCTTCCAAAGAATGAAGAAAGTTTCCTTCCATACATAAACATTTCACAAATTATACAACATTTCTGATATAAATACAATCATACAAACATATTCAAATGCATACCAAATACAAAACTATGAAATGAATAACATACATAGAATATTACATTGCTGATTTTCTCTCGTATCTTGAAATGCCGAAAAAAGTTAGTAATAATAACAATAATGCAATGTTAAGATTTATTCAAAATAATTATCCAATCATGATGGAGTTTTATTAAGCACAATATCATTATAAAAGTATAAATATGACCTTTAATATGTTAGTGTCTTTCAACGTCGTGGGAGAAATGGGGTACCTGTTACTAAACAAAGCTGCTTCGATTCTTTTAACTAGATATTGATATTTATATGACCGCAACAGGACGCACTTTTGATGCGACAATGGGAAATAAAGATAAACAGAGGTACTCATCAAACGGCTGTTAAACAGAAAGGAAAACGGGCACTTATCAGATGAAAAAAGGACAATTATTACATAGGGAACAAGGGCAAATGTGAAACAAAAAGGCACTTAGCAGCAGTGAAAAGGGGTATTTCTCGCACATGGAAAGGGGCACTCATCGAATGTGAAATGGAGCACCAATGAGAAGGGAAAGGGTCCTTTGTTAGAAAGCGGCACTTCGTAGTGCTTGCAAAGGTGTAGATGCTGCTCTGGTAGAGTTAGCTGTGAACTTAGTTGTGTCAATGGCAGAATTTTTAAGGACCGCTCTGACTCATCTAGCAAATATGGCTGTGCTTGCTCGCTTGTGAGGCTTTCGATAGGTGAAAAACATATATCTCTCTGTCTTTCTAATATCCGTAGTCCTACGGATGTATTGTCTTAAGGAGTGCACACTACAAACGAGTTTGTCTTGCGTATAGGCCTCAACTTTCAAGTTTGGTCATTTTCAAGTGCTCCATAATGCAAAGGCCCATATTATGCAGCGGGGTAGGTGGATACTAATTTTCCAATTACTCTCGCTACTAAGTTCGCTTATAGATGGGGCCCTCATTCTGAGCAAACCATACAAGCATCTCTGATGACTTGGCTCTTGTTTTCTGGTAGAGTGATGGTCATCTCAAGTGTAATGAGCTTGAAACCCAGAAATGCAACTTCAATGCTGGTAGTTTAAACAGTAAGTTTACAACTGGCTGTCGTAAACTAACCCAAGATAACGTGAATAGACTTAAGTATTCACTAAGTACGACCGATTGGTGTATAATTTTCACATCAGAAGGTGTAAATATTCTCTTTGATTGAGATGATATTCATTACAAAATAAATCATAATTTGTACATGAGGAATGTAAGGTAAATCAGGTATTATGATAATTTTTATGGGGAATCTAGATAACACTCAGCTTTTTGCATCACTACATGTCTGTGAGATTCCTCCTGTCATGAAAAGTGAAAAGTACCCTCCCTCTTCCCTTTCCGTGACAAATATGTACCCATTCTACGACCTTCTGACTACTATTGTACATCTAACAGTCGGTAATGAAATTACAAGTTGCCATCTAGTAATTTCAATTACATTTTACATCAGCTCTAAATTTTTCAAGATATTTAGTTCCGAACGAATATCAGTTGTTTATAAGTTACATCTAATGTAGTTTAAGTTGACATAGGGACCTTTTAGTTAGCAACTAGGCTGTATAAATAGGATAGGGGCTGCTATTTTTTTTTTGGGGGGGGGGTAAAGTTGTATGAATACAAATTGCCTAGTAAAGCTTAGTTGACATCTAGAGCATTTTAGTTCCCATTAAGGCCTAGTAAGGTTCTATGAACCTGGGTCCTTGAATCTAGACTATGCACTATACTGAAAATGTATCTCACTTTAGAGCCAAACAGTGCCCTGTTTACCTCTACCATGTACCTGTTTCACTAATGAGAAGACAACAAATCTTACTATAGTTTTTATGACAACACGTTTTACCACCATCCCCCTCACCAAAAGCAAATTATTGTTCATCTTGATGGCTCGCATGTGTCCCCCATCTTAAGGAAATGAAGGCAAGCTTTGTAAAAATGTCCCCAAAGGTTACTCCCTATGCTCTCTTGCGCTTAACTTGTATAGATATGTTATTATGATATAAAGCGGAATGCATAGAGGATGTTGACATTGCTGTAACATTGATGATTTGATGTATTTCACAGTGTTTCCATATTTACTGGTTATCTTTAGAGTAAATGAAGAGACCTACATGCAGTGTGTTTGTTATGACACTAAAATATGTTTAATATATCAAAACCTAGATAACGAGCAGTACATGTACACACGAAATCAAACTGAAATGTCAAATTACATGTACTTTGACGCATATATTTGTATACGTTATTCAAATACAAATATGTGGTATTCACACAATTCAAATGTAAAACGGCCATGATGGTCATATCCACAATCGTTATGGCAAAACCAGCAGATTATGATAAATGATGGTACTTGACAACAGTACTAATCATTTGGCATTGTTTGTTATTCTGAATTGATTGTCTATTTGTGTAAAAAAAAACTCTGACATATATAGGTAGCATGGGTGTCGATCTGTAACTGATACCTATTCATCAGGGGGGATGATCTATTCATTCATCCCCCCCCCCCCTGATGAATAGGTATTACGTAAGGATCGACACCCATGATAGGTAGTGTTTATATCCTGAGTAGATCTCACTTTCATGTTTCATTGTGTCATACATATGTGTGCAATATCAAACGATCAAATGTATATTAGACATGTTATTACATCGAACTCATAATAAACATCATATCAATTGAAGGGTCTTTTTCAGATAACATATATTCGGTCAAAAAATTAAAAAATCAAGATTGTTGACATTCTTTCAAAATTTGGGCCGAAAGTGACATTTGTTGGTAAAGAATGCACATGGCAGGAACCCTTATCCTATCCCTAGATATTATGCAAGAGTTTTAGCATGGATGCAATGCATTAACCCCAAAATTCATTTCAGTGTTTATTCAAATAGCACATCTATAAATTAATCAACTGTCCCCATGTTCAATAAGTCATCTTTACTTATAGTCCCGTATTCACTAGTTGTGTCTTTACTACCAGGTAGAATAGTGATGACTCTGACATCTAAATTTCCCGCTGTCAATAATTTTGTTGTGCTGCTGGTTTTGTACGACATAATCTGTTTAAAATTCCGATAAATAGTGTCCCTTCTTTAAACATTAGGTAATGCTACATGCCTCTATGTGAAATACAAATATATTGAAATGAGACGTAAAAGGGGATTGCCGATCGTTATATTACCCAACACAAGCCCCAACGCATCACGGTGCGGGAATGGAACTAGTGGGCCTATGGCAATGCCTTTTGAGTGATAATAAGTTCTTTCAATTCGTAAACATCAATGGTGATAATTCATTATTCTTACGTACGGTTATACTTCACACAATCCGTGTAAACATCTATAGTCTGGAAACGTTAAGCACAATGCTGCTTGCTAGTTTTAGTTTGACAAACACGCTGTATTTCTTTAACCTGTTGGGACTATCTTGAGGATCTTCTGGAATATTCATAAATTATCAACACTGTTTCGGAAGGTACGTCACTTACACGAGTGTTTCATCGTAGATATACAGATATTCTCTGTAAATATTGCTTCAATTCGGGGCTCTAAGTTGTGCGTGTAGCTCGCGTGCATAACGTTCAGCGCGGATGTATACCACTACAAACTATTCACGACATTGAACGAAAAAGAGGCTCGGCCCACACCGATAACACATACACGGATACAGGCCTACTGTAGCAGTGTTATATTTTGCACGCGGAGTGTTGCAAAGCAGGAACCAATATTAAAGATAAAATCAAGTTGTGATACAAAAAATGTACGAAACACAACAACAACAAAACAACAACAAGAATGTGTTAAAACATATCCACCTTACTTTGTCCTAAACGTTCATGTAGCATTTTGCCTACCTTAAATATTGGGCCCTCTCGAAGTGGCGCTTGTAGACCCACTGTGTTGTTATAATGTACAGATTATAATTATGGCATAGAGCTATTATGGGAAATGCCGTCACAATTGTAATGATTATGCGCACACAGTATTTAATTAAGACCGCATTGTTGAAGGAAGGTTCAATTGCTATTCTGGAGCAGACGAAATACATATACATTGAAACGGGCTTCAGTGAATTGAAACTCCCAACGATCTTTTTTTCTTCAACTGATTTTTTATTATGTAGACTTGTATTTTGTTTATTATGTAGACATGTGTTTTACTTATTATGTATACATGTATTTTGTTTAATTTACTTTCTGACAAAATAAATATAGGTTTTGGCCCCAACTGTTACATAGACACCTGAGAAAAACAAAAAAAGTTGTCCACAAATTTGTAAAACTTAAAAAACATTCCAATCAACTTTTCTCCTCATAAGAACAAACAAGTTAGGTATGACCTTAATATACTTATTTAATACATAATATATATATATAATAACTTCGAAACATGTAAATGGTTTATAATTGTTATGTTTCCCCCAAAATAGGAGGGTGAAAAGGTTAACATACATCCCTTTATTATGGCCAATAATTGTTTAAGTAATCTGTGTTTATAACCATATGAATTTATACTTCAATGTCATTGTGAGCATTACTAATGAATGTGATTTGACAACATGTCATGTCCATTTTCCACCCTCTCCACCACCACTCCACCATTGGGTAAGCGGAATGGGCCTCGGCGAGGGAGACACGGGGATCTGGCGCGGGCGGGTGAATTCGCTCGTCTGGTGTCTCTCTGGGAGCAGGCATGTGCATGATTTGATGCACGCAGACGATGGTCTACTTAATTTATACTGGGAATCTAGCTCAACAAGCCTAGGTTTTCCGAGATTCCCTTTTTTCCCCTCTCAGTTAAAGCAATAAGGTATGCTACGTTGTATATAGTAGGGAGCTACAAGAAACAGTTATAAACTTTCATCATCAGTAATTTTGGAGAATGGTGAGGCTCAAATGGTATAGGCCTATATTGGTAAAAGTACAATGCATTACAGCTATGTTTCAATAATGTAACATTTGTTTACACATTCGAATGAGGGAGTGCAAATGAGGGGACCTCGCAGGCAAGTCGCAGATTAGCCAATTAGGATTTGGTCAACCCCACCTTATACAAAAAAAAAATATATCTTTTTTAAAATTGGTTTTGCTCAATCTTTCACAGACCTGCTTTTGTCATTATTCTGCATTTCTTAAAACTAACGTGATATCGGGGCGGACTTCTCCTTTAACCCTAAAAATGCCGGGGGAAGACCCCCCCCCCCCCCCTCCCCCTTCGGACGCGCGCCACGAAACGTCCGAGGTTCTTGTGTGCACCACGAGCTTTCATGACTATATCGCCTAGAGTATTGCACATCTATATAAAAGGGGATCTATACAAATCTAAGGCGATTACAATGACTTTTTGAAATGTGCGAACATTATTATGATACAGGGGCGGCGCAACGTAATTTAAAGTGTGGGGGCATCAACACCGGGGCACTTTCTGGAGAGAAAAAAAGGGACACCTACAAAGAGTAACATAAGAATGTTAAAAAAAACATTTTCGTAAATAATACATAATCAGGGATGAACTTTAAATGTTCATCTTTTCGTGGTTTGAAATAGTGAATTTACCACCATAGTTTGCTGTTTGGCGTGGTGTTCTGAATGTTCATTTGCAAGCCAAGCGAACGAGGGATTGTTCCAAGAAAAAAGGTTGTGGTCACATTATGACCGAATATGGCTCATAGCCTTTCCCCGCCGCCCCCCCCCCCTCTTAACATGTGTTGCTAGTTGTGCTGCTAATTGTGCTTCTAATCCAAAAATTGCTCGGTACGCTCGCTAGCATTTAAAGTGTTTCTCATTAAGTAGCCTATGAAAGGTCTTCATTGTTTCATTTTTGAGATTTTGATTGAATCCCCTATCAGGACTGGTTATTCCATCTAATATTGAGAACTAATCGGTCCTAATGTGACCACAATTTTTGTTTGGAACAATTCCTCGCTCGTTTGGCTCGCTTGCAAATGAACATTTAAAACACCACAGCCAACAGCAAAGCATGGTCGTAAATCACTACCTGAGACCACGAAAAGATGAAAAATTGAAGATCATTGTATAGTCGTATAGTTGTATAGTTGTACGGATATTGGCATGCTTGGCCCGTCATACTTACCCCGACTAGCTCTTAACACGACCGGATACTTCTCTGTCAGCAACACAAAGGTAATGGAATGTCAGTTTTTCAGAGCAAGAATAAATGCTTTGTCACTCAATTGACGGTTGAACTCAAGTGAGCATCTCATGTTTCGTTCCTTTGAAATTTCTTTGGTGGTTTTGCCATTCATAAATTTGATACGACAGGCTAGTAGTATAACGACCAGTTAAGTCACACATGTTGATACATCGAGCAGGTATTTATAAAAAAACAAGGCCATCTGGAATTCTAGACAATAGGTTTGCCAAGTTTAATATTGACATTATAGCGCTATTCACCACAGACGAGACAGCGAGACGCTCAATCAACCAGAACTTTGTTTGATGTATTTTACACAGTGTTTAACATTGGAGGTTATACCGTTGCAAGTAGTTTCCCAATGACAGAAACATTCAATATGATTATAAATACAACTGTAGGAATTTTGAAATAATAACTGTGAAAAGGATAACTCAAGATTCAGAAGGTCACTTATCTGTTATAGTTATTATGTTTACATTTGTCATGGCAACAAGTGGATATTTAAGCTATTTCCTTATGTGAATGGGATAATACCTTGTATTATTATACAATCTAATTACAACTTATAAACTTTGACAGATTAAATCCATATTTAAACCATCTCTGTGATTTCAAGAGATTGCAGTATAATAGCAGGACTCATCTTAACCCTAGCAAACATCGCATACTACTAAACGCTTATTATGCTATAACCTTAATATCGTATGTTCAGTATGTAGATTAATTCTACGTACTTCATTAGATGAAATAATGGTCCTTTGGTGGTCTGAATTGTACCTAGTCTACCTGTTAAGGGCGTCACTTTGCTACTGGGTAATGACCTAGCAGGGAAAAGTGGTGACCCTGTATATGATGAAATAAATTCGTTGAGGAGTTGCCTGACGTATTTCCATCGTGTCGATGACTATGTTTCCCCCCCCCCCCCACCCCACTCAGTGTTATTTAGGGTAAGCATATGCGTGTTCCCAGCACCGCCCCTTCCATTTCAGCATAAATCCGGTGTGTAAAGTCAATACGGGTAGATCTTTTTCTTTGCATGAAGTCTACGGCTGATTGTCAACGAAACGGAGTCTTTTGTTAATTCCGTTTGTTGTTACGGAAGGCAGCCAGTGAAAACGAATTCGTTTAATAAAATTATGCAAATGCAAGCACTACTTTGAACAAACATAACTTTGTTATTCCTAGCTCATTTTTCCTGATTGAGGTGTCATATGAAAGGGCAGGAACTCAACTTTCTGGAAATGTGATTTTCTCTTTGAAATACAGATACCGTCCGCCAAAAGACTTTTTGGTAACCTCTCTTCAAATTCATTTTATTCACTCATACGTGAAATATGCATCATATGAGTTGCATCAAATGAAAGAGGAGGATCTAAGCTTTACAAATATGTGTCATTTATCAATTATAATTATGATTAATTTATGATAAAACATCGATAATTCTCGGTTTCGTTTTTTCTGGGACGCACTGTATAGAGATATATCGACCGCGCCTCGGAGTGATGGGAGAATGCAACTTTCCCTTGAGTGTATAAAAACAGCCAGTCCTCTCGTAGCACCGGTAATGGTTAAACTCAAATTCCCCATGAACGTTCAATCCTATGCGTATTCAAGTTTCAGCGCAAACCGGTTGTGATTTTCTGTTCCTGATTCAATAAACACAAAACATGAATTAGAACATATAGTGGTAATGTCATTTATAAAGATAAAAAAGAGCAACGGTCCTAATGAAGAACCCTATGGTAAAACAATGGTGTCAAATACCTTCTATGTAGCTATCATGGTAGTTTACTTAGAGACATGGCTGCTCTGTTGTATGACAGAAAACTGCATAAACTATAATTGTTTTACTTATTGATAATGGAAAAGGTTTCTTTACACAGGGGTTGTATACAAACAAATATTTGCAATCATTAGTTTTGGGGTGAATATACGAATGAGTATTTTTTTTTGATATCATTTAAAATATTAAATATGATTAATCATATATGTCTTTAAAGTATTTTATTAAAGGGGAAATGGAAGGGGACCTTGAAAGATGCGTCACAGAGTCGCCAATTTGTGTTCTATTGATAACACCTTCAAAAATGCATAACTTTATAATTTTTTAATCGGCTTTTGCTCAAACTCTCACATACCTGATTTTCTTATTTTCTGCTGATATTTAAACCAAATTAATATCAGGATGACTTCCCCTTTCAGCAAGCTTCTGGCTTTTCAGCTTTCTCCCGATTGTTAGTTGCAGTGTTATTGTTTCGGTAGGGGTGAATGAACGATGTGTGTGTGGGTGTGAATGTGTGTCATCCTTACCCCTAGAGACGCTGACTAAATTTTAAAGCTGAGCAGCCTTGCATTTATATATATATATATAAATACATATATATATAATGTACATATGTATACATATATATATATATATGTATTTACACACTTGAATATACCTGCAATAATAAGTCCAAGTTTCGGCATAAGATGATGCCAAAAAAAGACGACCAAGAGACGTTTCAGGGTTTTTTTCCAACAGTTTTTATTAGGTAACGACATTTTATCAAGTGATAATTACAAAACTTTAAAAATTAATCTTGATAAGGTTTCCAAAAGCAATGTGCACATATTATTGTTTCCTAAATTTCTTTCAACTGGTTTTTATTATAATTTAAGTTCCATGGTTTGTACACTTTGTTCTGTCATTGTTTCTTACTTGGATCTGTTTAGGTTCCCTCGGTTTATAATTGTTTAATGTATTTTTGTTAATATGTCAATTCAGTAACAATTCAGTTGTAATGTTGCGAGTATAGAATAAAATAAATCTTGAAAAGTTCACACGAAAGTTATCAGGCTCATTACCTTGAAGAAAAGATAATAACATTTTGTACATAAACACACACACCCACACACACACACACACACATATATATATATATATATATATTTACATACAGTTAACAACTAAATTATTCATACCATAACCAATTAGTTCTGTAATTTCTGTAAGTATGTGAACAATTGACTCGTCAGAAATGTTCCTTTAGAATGTGACATATTAAAGATAACATCTTAAAGTATTCTACAACGGCCCTATTATAGACAGTTGCAATTAATCGCAACTTGTTTGCGGTTAGTATCAATAACAACTGTGTACATTGATGATAAGAGACTTCAAACTTGCGATCGATTAGAGGACTTGCGATTGATTTTGATCAATTGCAACTCTTCATAAGACGGGGTTCTGACATATATTATTACCACTATGCATTACGCCCTCCAACAACGCGGAAACTTTGTCATGTCAAATATAATTATGCATTAGTTGGTTTAAACTTATTGAAAGAGTAATAAAATGGTTAACCACATATATTACCTGTACAATGAAACTATAGAAATCGATATCATCAGTACATACAAATGGCAATGTAATATGCCAAACAATCATGAAGGGGATGTGATACATAAGCCATATACCTTTAGGGACATAGTAATCATACAACTTTAAAACAAACACTTATTCGTCTTCAGAACAATTCGTCATACATGCTTTTTTTAAACTGCAACTTTTCTTTGATCTTATTTTATTTCTGCATTTTTTCCATATATAATAACCGAGTAACAAAAACCATGTAAACGTAAGGTATAATACAAATATGCAAATCATAACAAATACATGTGAAAAAGTGATTTACATATATCTATAAATAACCTAATATTCATTATGTTAACCTGAATTTATGTAGCGCTTAATACTAAATACCGTCTCTTAGCGCTTTATTGATATTATTACCTCGGTCATCGGAATCATTCGCACACGATATGCACCATCTCGATTCCCTGGTGAGTATTCCTACAATATGGTTACCATGAGGGCATATGGCAATTACTAACACAAAGGCTTTCGTCATCCTACCAGGTCCAGGTGTATCTCCTGGGTATGGAGTGGCAAATGTAGAGTAATGCCTTGTGAATGGACAACTTTTGCCGTGCTGTGTCTAAATTATAGTCATATGATTTTAAAGTATTATTCTAACAATCTGTGCAAAAGTGCAGGGGACCATCAACATACAAGAAGCTTGACTAGGATGGCGGCCTCAAGATAAAAATCTAATGCTGAAATTTAATTTAAAATGTTTCAAATGATCTCAGTTTTTAATTGGTTAATTATTAATTGGTCTTCACCTCGAGAGATTTTCCGTAGATCAATTCCACTTTCCACCGACCAATTGATCTATTCTTTTGGCTAAGCAATATTATAATTTTTAAAGATGAGTGATTTAAAGTGTACCAACCATTAACAAAAATATTTCTTTGTTAGCTAGGGTTCCATCGATCGATGCTATAAAATATTCAAAAAATCAACTTGACAAATGTACTTCTATATATCGCAAAATTGAATATACTTTTATACGCGCTCGTAAAAAATAGTACCCGTACGCACGGAGCCCAAGACCGACTTGGAATAGGTTGCATGATCTGTTGTTGCCATAAAAACTAATGAAAGCGGCATGTTAGCAATTTAAAAGTTACATTTCATTTAGTGTAATTGAAACTTAAAGGAAACCTAAACCCAAAGAATAAGTGTAGGTCTTCTGAAAAATGAGATGTATTCCTGCCCTTTGATGTACAATATTCCTTACGAAAATGTACAAGATATATATAAATGAAGTTATTCCTGGCATGATGTGATGCCTGTCAGCATGACATGGGCGCAGCCATTTTCTTAAACATGTGACGTGTTTGTTGAAGTTGTACATGTATCATGCACCAAGCTTTAGTTGGAAAGAATTTTTAAATCAATAACGAAACCTTTACTTTTCAATGAAAACAAATAACAACTGAGACGATAGAAATTATATTAGGTGAAAAATAAATAACAGGGGCACAATTCTAACAATTTTTTTAATAAATACTACACTATAGCAGTTGACAAATATATTTCATTTATGAGAAACCTTCAACCCAGAAGAGCACTAACTAATTTATGCAATTTGCGTTCTGGCAATCATAGTACAAAGGAAAATAGCAGGCGAATGAAATGCTTCATCACCACACACGTCTGGGAAAGAAGCATCCATAAACGTGAATACATTTACTTGATAAACGACTTCGCATAGTACGTCACATTATCAAGAAAATGGCGATGCCCATGTCGTGCTGAGAAACTGTACTTTATTTTTGGTTTATACCTCTCTCATACAATTTGGTGGGGAATCTTGTAGATGTATGGGTAATAACATAATAAATCTCTCATAATAAGTAAAGTTATTACTTGGGGTTCGGTTTCCTTTAAACGTGAATTAATTGTACAAAGTCATAGAATTAAAGTATTCTTTATTTCCTTCCCACACCTTCTCCATTGGCTCACAGAATTCCGGGTACAGTTTAATGATGATGATGATTTTATACTTTCATTGGTAGCACTCTAAACACTCAGGGATTTCTTATACACTACAATCCTGTTTCCGTCACAATTAATTAGTTTACCAGAAGGGCTCACGAAGCTTGGTCCAACCTGAAAAGAGCGGTATGGATGACCATATTCTACGACGTGCCATCACCTGACACATGATCAACTACGAACATGTCACGTGATCCCTGATCGATGGCGGATGTCTCACGGGGACTTTTGTATGTAACTCTATGGCGTCTGTCAACTTGTCGACGGCAAACCACGACTCGCCGTACACACGATCATATACTCCAGTCACTCTATTTGCTGATCTGTCAAATACCCAGAATTCTGCATAACCTATACATGTACCGAAGCATCCGCTGGATAAGGCATGTATCCCATCATGCACATTGAGATCCGGTAACTCTATAACATTCACTAACTTACCATCAGCGGGGTTGATGACGTAGACTTCGTGATGATACTCCTGGGCCGCGAGTATCATCCCGTCCGTGTCAACATCAACCCACAATTCATTGTGAAAAGCGTTATCTTCCGGTATCACAATATCTCTAACCCACCGCCATTCTCTGTCAAAGAGAGTGATGCATCCCTCTACGGCATTACCCGGACAGTCGAACCTACGCTTGCCACACACTATTAAGTCGCTGTTGATAGGTGCAAACGATGTGATGCGGGTGTCAGCACTTCCTTCGATGACCTTCTGCGTTTGTTGTTTCTTCAGATTGGTGACATACAGGTCATTAGTCTTACGGTCCAGTACACACATTTCATCATCACTGATAAAACCACGGAGTAATGGACCATTAACGGTCAGTGGAATTGGGATCGAACTGACCAGCTCCCATCTCTGTGCGAGACCCTCGATTCGTGCGATGTACTCGCCCCCTACCCGACCACCGATATTCATCAACCCCTTTACCCCCTGCTCTATCTTAGCTAGATATTCCACCAGGTCAACTTCATCATCGACATGACTGTGGAGTCAACGTATCACCCAGGGCAGCAATCACTAGAGAGGCTTCGCATACTAACGCTTTGTCATCCAGTTTGATGCGTTTCATCTTTTGACTGATATTAGTCACTGTATCTTTGATGTTGATTATTTCTTTGCAGATCTAAGATCTTTGTTCCTACATTGTCTTGCATTTCTTTACACTCTAGACTGAGCTTGGCATGCATTCCTTTGATTGCAATTTGTTTCTGCTCAGCTTTCTCGTGGCATGCTTTGATTCGTCTGTCCCTCCTTTCCTTGATGAGTCGTATTTCTTCATCCGCTTCGACGTTGAGGGCGCGAATGTCGTCCTGCTCTATGGTCTGTTCGACATTCTTCATTTGGATGTCGCACTCATGTTGAGCTTCTTCACTAATCAACTGGAAATGATCATGGAGAAAATCTAAACAATACTTTATTTTAGAGCCAAGTTTCTTCAAAAGCGGCTTTGCAGTTTCGATTTTCAAGAGTTTGTCATCGAGCTTTCCCCCCATCTCCAAGATGACATCCTCGATGTCGTCTAGTTTACATGGTTTCTGATGATCTTTCATCGCGCATGGATGGCAAATTGGGATCCCGTGTTCTTTACAGAAGAATTTGATAGGACCTCCATGATTGTCACATGACCATGTGACGCCATGACCTTTTCTACTCTTCAGCTGAACGCCGCTATCTGTTGGAAACTTGGACGCCATGATGACGTCAGACAAATCTGAGAATGGTACCTACAATGAAAACAGTTTTTTCTTTAAGAAATCAGTACACCTCAGGTGTAGAAAATATGACCAGTTCAATATATATGAAATGTTTGTTAAGATCTGTATGCAGGCCTTATACAATTTTTCGATCCAATTAAATCGAATTCAATCAATTATAATCGTATTATATTAAACAAATCTTTGTAATAAACGCCATCCGATCAACATCGTCATCTTTACATGCATGTATATTGAGCCAAAATATATAACATAGTGAACATTAAGTATATTTAGCATGTGCCCGCCCAAAAGAGTTACAAGGCCAGCTCAACAAGTATCGGGAAGAAACCTCGTCACATCGTCTTTTTTCATTATCAAGGTTCGACACAGGGCAAGAGTCCAACAATTAATCGAGACATTTAAAATCAATGGGTAATGAAAGCAGAATACACAAGCGGTCAGAGCGTTCATAAAAGCTTTAAAGCTTCATGAAAAACGGAACACACGAAAAGTCGACTACCATAATACAACGTGTATAGAGCTCTTTCAAGGGGTAAAAACAACCACTCTATATAATACTTCGCATGTTGTCATCCATGTGATAAATCAAGAAAACCAGTACTTACTGGTCCATTAACAAGCCCATAACCATCCTAACAGTAAGAAAATGTGCTAACGGACAATTAATTTGCAACAGACAAATTATTAAGCTTAGTTTACATACCTGGTTTAGTCAAAGAAATGTTCAAAATGCGATCAAAACAAAATATTTCGTCACTTCGTAGGCCTGAAGCTATTACTCCTGGAGCAAGACATGGACACCGACCAGTCAGAACAAAGATATGTCCGCCCTCGAGTAAACCAGAGACATGTATCTGAATAAATGACCAGGATAACTTGATTGAAGGACTTTAAACCCGTTTTGATATGATTCATTCCCCGGATGTTGTTTATTATTGAACCGGAAACAGGAAATCACTTCCGGTTGGACCTTATGTAGTTGGTTATGCTGTGATATGCTCTCTCACATGTTGGTAATAAACCGTTCTTTCATTCTACTTAGGCTATACATAAATATTCATAGCCTCTCCCCCCCCCCCCCCCCCACCAGGCCTTACACCACCACCCCGAACGTTTCTTCCAGAACTGATCATATGGGCCGACCTTGTTCAACCCCAGAACTGATCATATGGGCCGAGCTTGTTCAGCCCCAGAACTGTTCATATAGGCCGAGCTTGTTCAGCCCCAGAACTGATCATATGGGCCGAGCTTGTTCAGCCCCAGAACTGATCATATAGGCCGAGCTTGTTCAGCCCAAGAACTGATCATATGGGCCGAGCTTGTTCAGCCCCAGAACTGATCATATGGGCCGAGCTTGTTCAGCCCCAGAACTGATCACATGGACCGAGCTTGTTCAGCCCCAGAACTGATCATATGGGCCGAGCTTGTTCAGCCCCAGAACTGATCATATGGGCCGAGCTTGTTCAGCCCCAAAACTGATCATATAGGCCGAGCTTGTTCAGCCCCAGAACTGATCATATGGGCCGAGCTTGTTCAGCCCCAGAACTGATCATATGGGCCGAGCTTGTTCAGCCCTAGAACTGATCATATGGGCCGAGCTTGTTCAGCCCCAGAACTGATGATATAGGCCGAGCTTGTTCAGCCCAAGTACTTTCAGAAACGCTCCGTGGTCATCAGACACTACGCAGGATATTAGCGCAAACCTAATTGCCTGTATTCCAATAAAACCTAAACCATACATGAGCTTTATGTTTTGTTCAAGATCAGGTTTAACACAAGGAAGTAGTCTGAGTTTTAACTGTTTCTTTGTAAAAACGTGATCTTAATCAAGGGTGGTATGGACCCATGAGCTAATATTCTTTAAAAACCCTTCGATTGTTTTCTTCGTGTCTCCACACTCCCGCTCGTTTGCCTACGTGCATTTCTACACACAAAGATAACTGACCATTAATTTAAGGATTGCTTTATGCAGTACAGTTACAATGGCTTTGCAAAATCACTTATTCCCTGCCTTGATGAGTTCCACGACAAGCCTTTAAATCGGTATAGATCAATATTACACACTGGAAAAAAGGTAAACGTTCTTGAGGGCGTTTGTGGCACAGGGATAATTATGTGTGTGGTACATGTATATAAAGGGCCGAGGACTGTGCTCAATAATTCTTCATCGGTTCCTAGCCATACAGATACAATTCACTCCTTACATAATTGTGTCCTGTCTGTCTTTATCTATGCAACTAAACTAGGATTCTATAGCTGCGACCGGAAGTGATTTCCTGTTTCTGGTTTAAAGGTGTAGACCAGTTTTGGTTAGCTCTTGTTACAATCGTGTGAAAGAATATGTTTTGACTAATACGTGATGATACAAATTTTGCCGGGAAACCGCCTTCTAATTAATATATTTGGTGAATTATTATATCTATCCGGACCGGAAAGATATCGCGCACGTGTAGCGTAGTCTCATATACATTTTTCTGTGTACAGTGCTTGTAACTTTACCAAGACTTGGCCAAATTTCGTATCATTTCGATGATTTCGGAACCTTGCAGTACACACCAATACTTATATGCTAGATGGTCAACCTTTTCTGATCGATTCTAAACGTTTATTTCACAATGCTATCGCACGACCAGAACTGGTCTTTACCTTTGATAAAGAGAAAACATCCGGTGATCAAAACGGGTTCAAAGTCCTTCAATCAAGCTATCCTTGTCATTTTATTCAGATACATGTCTCTGGTTTACTCGACGGCGGACATAACTTTGTTCTGACTGGTCGGTGTCTACGTGTTGTTCCAGGATGAATAGCTTCAGGCCTACGAAGTGACGACATATTTTGTTTTGATCACATTTTGAACATTTCTTTGACTAAACCAGGTATGTAAACTAAGCTTAATAATTTGTCTGTTGCAAATTAATTGTCCGTTAGCACATTTTCTTACTGTTAGGATGGTTATGGGCTTGTTAATGGACCAGTAAGTACTGTTTTTCTTGATTTATCACATGGATGACAACATGCCAAGTATAATGTAGAATGGTTTTTTACCCCTTCGAAGAGCTCTATAGAGTGATGAAGTGTGACGTCATCACAAATCTATTTTTGGAAATTCTCAATTTGTTTCTTCATTTTTCCAAAGAGCATCAACAATAATGTCCGAATGCCGAAAACCAATTGTATATGTTAAATATTGCCTGAGATATGGCCATCTGAATAAAAAATAATGTCCTATAGGAACTCAGTTTTATATTGCTCTGATTCATAAAATTACACGACCGCTCGTGTATTGTGCTTAATCATTACCGATTGATTTTGAAATATATAGATCAATTGCTGGACTCTTGCCCTGTGTCTAACCTTGATAATGAACAAAGACGTTACTTTTGGGGGCTTCCTTTGTGGTTAGTTACCAGGGTAAAACATTTATTCGATACTTACTGTGAGACACTAGCAATTCTAGATATTAATTTAGCCCATTCGTGTTACTCTTCTGGGCGGGCACATACTAAATATACTCAATCTTCACCATGATACAAAATTTGGCTCAATATACATGTATACAAAGATGATGACGTTGATCGGACGGCGTTTATTACAAAGATTTGATTAAATTAATACGATTATAATTAACTAAATCGGATTGCTTTGAATTGGAATTGTATAAGACCTGGATACAGATCTTTATAACATTACTTTTATATTGATCTAGTCATATTTTATACACCTGGGGTGTATTGATTTCTAAAAGAAAAAACTGTTTTTATTGTAGGTACCATTCTCAGATCTGTCTGACGTCATCATGGCGTCCAAGTTCCCAACAGATAGCGGCGTTCAGCTGAAGAGTAGAAAAGGTCAGGACGTCACATGGTCAAGTGACAAGCATGGAGAACCAATCAAATTCTTCTGTGCAGAACACGGGATCCCAATTTGCCATCCATGCGCGATGAAAGATCACCAGAAACCATGTAAACTAGACGACATCGAGGATGTCATCTTGAAGATGGGGGAAAAACTCGATGACAAACTCTTGAAAATCGAGACTGCAAAGCCGCATTTGACGAAACTTGGCTCTAAAATAAATTCTTGTTTAGATTTTCTCCATGATCATTTCCAGTTGAAAAGTGAGAAAGCTCAAACTGAGTGCGGCAGCCAAATAAAGAATGTTGAACAGACCATAGAGCAGGAGGAGATTCGCGCCCTCAACGACGAAGCGGACGAATAAATACGACTCATCAAGGAGAGGAGGGACACACGAATCAAAGCATGCCTCGAGAAAGCTGAACAGAAACAAGAAGCAATCAAAGGAATGCATGCCAAGCTCAGTCTAGAGTGTAAAGAAATGCAAGACACTGCAGGAACAAAGATCTTAGATCTGCAAAGAAATATTTAACATCAAATAGATACAGTGACTAATATCAGTCAAAAGATGAAACGCATCAAACTGGATGACAAAGCGTTAGTATGCGAAGCTCCTCTGGTGATTGCTGCCCTGGGTGATACGTTGACTCCACATGTCGATGATGAAGTTGACCTGGTGGAATATCTAGCTAAGATAGAGCGGCAGGTCCAGGGGTTGAAGTTTATCGATGGTCGGGTAGGGGGCGAGTACATCGCACGAATCGAGGGTCAAGCACATAGATGGGAACTGGTGAGTTCGATCCCAATTACACTGACCGTTAATGGTCCCCTACTCCGTGGTTTCATCAGTGATGATGAAATGTGTTTGCTAGACTTTAAGACTAATGACCTGTATGTCACCAATCTGAAGAATGGAAACACACAGAAGGTCATCGAAGGAAGTGCTGACACCCGCATCACATCGTGCGCACCTATCAACAGCGACTTAATAGTGTTTGCCAAGCGCAGGTTCGACAGTCCGGGTAATGCCGTAGAGGGATGCATCACTCTCTTTGACAGAGAATGGCGATGGGTTAGAGATATTGTGATACCGGAAGATAACGCTTTTCACAATGAATTTTAGGTTGATGTTGACAAGGACGGGATGATACTCGCGGCCCAGGAGTATCATTACGAAGTCTACGTCATAAGCCCCGCTGATGGTAAGTTAGTGGATACTATAGAGCTACCGGATCTCAATGTGCATGATGGGATTTATGCCTTATCCAGCGGATACTTCGGTACATGTATAGGTTATGCAGACTTCTGGGTATTCGACAGATCAGCAAATAAGGTGACTGGTGCATATGATCGTATGTACGGCGGCGAGTCGTGATTTGCCGTCGACAAGCTGACAGACGCCATCTACGTTACATACAAAGGTCCCCGTAAGACATCCGCCATCACGTGACATGTACGTTGTTGATCATGTGTCAGGTGATGGCACGTCTAAGAGAGTCGTGGAATATGGACATCCATACCGCTCTTTTCAGGTTGGACCGAGCTTCGTGAGCCCTTCTGGTAAACTAATTAATTGTGACGGAAACAGGCTGTTGGTGTATAAGAAATGCCTACGAGTTTAGAGTGTTACCAATCAGCTAGAAAGCATAAAATCATCCTCATAAAACTTTAACCGGCATTCTGTGGACTAATGGAAAAAGTCTGGAAAGGAAATAAAGAATACCAGAAACACGTAAATTCCATATTTTTTACAATTAATTCACGTTTTCTTTTGTATCTACACTCAAATGAAATGTAACTTTGATATTCTGAATATTGTAAAGCATCGATGGAACCCTTGGCAGAGTAATATTAAAGTTGGTGATTGCAACAGTTTAAATGACACATCTTTAAAAAATCATGATATTGCTTAGCAAACAGAATTGGATCAATTGGTCGGAAACTGTCATTGGTTTACAGTAAAATCCTTAAAATTACTCTAGTTGAAGAAAAGTAGTATTCCTGTAGACAAATAGACTAATTTATGATTAGCAAATTAAACATAAAGATCATACGAACACATTTATTATAGATATTTTAGCATGATATATTTTTCGAGGCCGCCATCCTTGTCAATGTTTTTTGGTAGGTGTGTGGTCTCCTGTACTTTTTTCACAGATAGTTAGATAATACTTTAAATTTATAATATGACACTATAGACACACCACGGCACTAAATGTCCTTTCGCAAGGCATTAATCTACATTTGCCACTCTATACCCAGGAGAGAAATCGGGACCTGGTAGGATGACGAAAGCATTTGTGTTAGGAATTGTCACATGCCGCCATGGTAATCACATGGTAGGAATACTCCACAAGGAGTGTAGATGGTGCATATTGAGTGCCAATGATTCTGATGACCGGAGTTATAATAATCTGTAAAGCGCTTAGAAATAAGCGCTACATAAATATAGAATATTATATGAATATTAAGTTAGTTATAACATGTTTATACTGTAAATCACATTTTCACGTGAATGTACTATTGTTTGCATATTTGTAGTATACTCTTTGTTTACATTTTCCTTGCTACTCAGTTAATGTATTAAGAAAAAAGGCAGAAATCAAATCAAATCAAATAAAACCTGCATTTTAAAATAAAATCATATATTATGAATCGTACGTTCGGAAGATGAAGAAGTGATTTTTTTTTTTATTGTTATGATAACTATTTGCTTACAGTAATATGGCTCGTGTATTATTTTCCCCGTTATTTTTTGGAGCAATTTGTATTGGTATAATTGCAATTACATTTTCATGTATACTTTATATGAATGCTTTTGTTTAATTGTACAGGAAATATGAACCATTGTATTCCTCTTTAAATAAATGTCAATTGATTAATGCATTATTCAATTTAACTTAACAGGGCCCCATCTTATACTTGCGGTCCCTTATATTTCATGTACACATTTGTGAGTGACACATAAATTACAATTGATCACCTTTGTTTATAATAGGGAATTCGTAGAATATTTCAATTGTCACCTATATATGCCACATCCTTAGGGAATTTTTTCTGACAGGTCAAATGTTTACATACTTAAAAAAATTACAGATTACAGAATTAAGATTTTATTATATTCAATACTTGCAACTTTACAATTGAATTGTTTCTGATTTTACAAAATTGAAAAAAATATATATTTAAAATGAAAAATCGAGGAAACATAAACAGATCCAAGAAAAGGAGATCAAATATGCAAACATTGCAAATCTTAGAAGACAATATGAATTGATTTAGGAATGGAAAACCATGGGAATTTAATTAGAATTGAAACAAGTTGAGAGTTATTTAGGAAATAATAATGAAAAAAATGTTGAACATTTCCAATATAGAAACAAATTTAATCATGACTACAAATTATAGTCAAGCCTTGAATATATTGAGAATGAAAACAAATAATTCCTTTATTTCAATTACATATTTGCACGCTGCCGTTGGAGACCTTATCAATTTTAATATTCTGAAGTTTTGTCATTATTATTTGATGAATACGTAATGTACGTCGGAAATTCGTGACCTAATACAAACTGTTGGAAATAAGGAATGACACGTCACTTCTTCATCATTTGTTCGCGTCATCTCATGCCAACACGTGGACTTAATATTGCAGATATATTTATCTGTGTTTGTTTATATCTATAAATGCAAGGCTGCTCAGCTTTATTAGTTCTTTGGTGTCTCTAGGAGTAAGGATGTCGCACATGCACAACCACGCACACGCACACCCCCACACAGGCACACACACACACTTTTTTCAATATTTTTTTGTATTGATTCCAAACAATACAAATTAAATTTAGAAATAAAATACAGTTGTTTTTCCTTGACATGAATTCAAAACATTTTCTTTACATAGTAATACAGTGACACACGGAGCCACCGGAAGAAGAACAATTGTCTGATCACGAAGAACTAACATCAAACTGCAACAAAATGATTTGTGAAAATGGGAATAAGCAGAAAGGTTAAGAACTAAACCATGAAGATAATACAATAACAGTGTTATTTATTTTCTTTATTCTTACTTTTTCAAAAAATAATTACAAAAAAATAAAACACATAGGGTAGGTGCAGGGAATTGGAGACCCTTAAGCACATTTACATTATTTACATAAACAAGAAAAATGTTACACATACAAAAAGTTTTGTATTCTCTTCAGTAACTTCTTCTCTGTATTCGGTAACAACATTATGGGCATGATGTAACTGATTAATAAGATAACAATGATTAACGACGTCAGCACCAAAGTTCGCTCATTACCTACATGTGCAGGTAATAAGGGACAGATGCAAATCAAGAAATTTAAAATACAATTTGAATGAAAATGAGATTCAAACACTTTTTGAAAGAGATATATGCAGCCAATGAACTTACTGTTATTTTGAAACGATTTTAAAACAATGTGGCCCAAAATATTTCTGTACATGGACAATTAACCAACCAGCACCGGGTCATTGAGCCCTAAGCATCCTCGACATTCACAAAAACGACCCCTATCTCTCTCTCTCCCTCTTTCTCTCTCTTAAAACTTCTCTCCTTCTTTTTTCTTTTAACATTCCCTTTTCTCTCTTCTAGCATGTACGTGTATGATGATTATTGTTGTCTCGCCGAAATCTGACTCACTTAATTTTCATTCATGTATTACATGTAATTGGGAATAATATGTTAATTTAATTATGATCATTCCATTCCCTGTTCTCTCTCTCTCTCTCTGTCTCTCTTCCTTTCTCTCTTTGTACCTCCCCTTTTCTCCCATCCCCTCTCTCTCTCTCTCTCTCTCTACTCCATTCGCTTTATCACTCTCACTTTTATGAGCCATATACCTTCCCCCTGCTCTTGTATATCTTCTGCTAGTACATCCTTTCACGTAATGTACATAAACGAACCCAATATTATTCTGCTGCATTTTCATTATGTTATATATTTATTTACTATGTTTCGTAATACTATTGTACATGTATATAATTTACCTCACTGTAGCTTTGTAAATTGACCCTTTCAGCCTTGTGCTGTTGGTCGATCATTATATACCAATAAATGAATAATAATAATAATAACTAGAAATTTAAATCGTCATGGGGACGAATTAGGTGGTCTGTCTTCACTTCTTATGATAGATTTGAGAATGGGAGAAATTATATAGACATGTAAACAATGATGATCATGATGATGATGATCATGATGATATTGCTCGCGAAAAACGGGAATGTAGAGTCCAGTTTTGAGAAAAAGTCATGTCCCATAGAGAATACACGCAAAATGTGAACATTTGACATCCCTCCTTTAATCGCAAAAATGCGCCATGATGCTTTTGTCAAAATGAAAAATCGTGAAAACTGTACTCGTAGAGAATTGTCTCAGCTAGAGCATATCCATATTCGAAGGAAAATTGATCAATATTTACAGAGATACAGTCAATGTTTTAAAAATATGCTGACATCATAATAAGCAAATAGAAATTTTGAGTTCAGAGGCCATTATGATGATGTCATGAGTTTATTGAGGGTCACATGAGACATGAAATCATATCTAAGATTCATACTTTATCCAAATATGAAAATAAAATTAGGGATCAACATGCATCTTAAAGAGCTACAATGGATTTTGTATAGGCATGTTTTTTGCCCATATATGCTATGTATTACAAGAGTTCACACGCAAGTACATGTATCTTAAACGGACGCTCATTCCGTTATTAATGTTCACAAACAGGTGAACAAGGTATCAAAATGCTTGGAAAATGTGCCAAATACACCGAGAAAATTCGACGATTCCATGTTGCAAAATGCCATGACGCGCGAAAACGCGCGCGCATGCGCGTGTGCGCGTTTTTTGCGAAATGCTTTAAATGACCTGATTCGTACTCTCGTTTAATAGTTAAGTGATTTTGAGCATTTTTAAATGTTGACGCACGCGTACGCGCGTGTCATGACCTTTATTTGACCTTTGATGACATGACCTGTTGACCCTTGACCTGAAATATATGTGATATGAATATGAATGACCTTTGCTTATGCATCATGAAGATATGATGGATAATGTGATTTCACAAAATGGCGCCTGGATGACGTCACGATGACCTGATTACCTTGAAAATGTTTCTGTCACGTCTTATGACGATGACCTATGCCTGTCCAAAAATTAAAAGAAATTGACAAAACCAATCTTGTGTTATCCGACACACACAAAAGTGAAGAAAAAAATAAAAAAATAAAGAATAATAAAGAAGAAAGAAAATTCTGACGAAATCAATAGGTGGTCTGTTGACAACAGACCACCTAATAATAATAAATCTTGGACTTGGTGTCCCCCATTACCTTGCACACATTTCTGATCAGACACCATTCATAATGTGCTGTGCAACACCCATTCACATCATACTATGGCCATAAGTTTTATGTGATGGTTTGCCCACTTCATAAACTTCATTCTAAAACTACCTTATAAGAGCCACCCCTAATAGACCATGGGCCAAGGCCTGTTTTCTTGCTTAGTTTTTGAATTCCGTGGTCTCCGACTGGGAAGTACCTACAAATGTGTTAAATATGTTGGAAATGTGTATGTGAAACAAAAATGACATGTTCCCAAGTTTGAAGCTTGAGCAATAATTAATAACGGCAAAAAACAAAGAAAAAGTTAAGAATTGGTTGCTATGGACTTTTCCTCCATAGCAACTATACAAGGGGAGATATTTATTGGAATATTTTGCAGCTTATATGCTCATTGTGCATACAAATGGTGTTTTGAGAAGTGTGATGTTATGAATTGAAGTTCAATCATGTAATAATGTAATATGCATATTAATTAATACCTTAATTAATACATGTATTATCCTTATTAATCAAGTACATATTGTTAAAAATTCTCATAAAACCTGATATCAGTATGAACATAGAATCAGATGTATTTGTGTATTTATCAATTTTTCCAAAGGGATGGTATTATTAGTCACATGCCCCATACCCCCCCCCCCTCAACTAAACCCTTCTCCCCCACCCCCCCCCCCCCCCCCACCCCAAACCAGCTCCATGAAGCGAAAACGACAAAACATACAGTACTTTCCAATCATATGATCAGCGAAAGTTGAAATTAATTATTTGTGACTTGTAAATTCAAATGTCACTCATGTTTGCTGATAGCCACTTTATCCTAGATACACAAACTCATGCATATGAACACACATGCCCCCATCATATACCCCCCCCCCCCCCCCCATACACAAGCATTATCGCATCAGTTGTTATAATCTTGCTTTCTTGGATATTATCTTCCATTTTTTTTTCCTCTGTGTGACCTCACATTAAAAGCTATGACAAAATGATTTTATAGTATAGCGTTTAATGTTCTATTTACTATAACAAATAAAACAAAGGTTCACAGTACAAGTTCCAAAACACTTTTTACATATTAAACCATGTTTTATGTATTTCACATTGGCATTATATATGTATGTACTGTACCATCAGATTTCGTTAAACATGTTTAGAAATCACATTCCTAGGATATTAAGCTCTCTTAGCTCTGTCATATTAAAATGGTACATCTCTGGATCTATTGATAATTTCATTCAATTAATTCAGCCAAAGTAAGCAGGTACATGTATTGTAACTTCTTAGCTCTTAGAAGTTATACTCTACTGTACTCACTTTGATTCTAAAGTGTAAAACTCAGAAGTGCACTCAAAATTACTTTCAAACTGAGTTACTGCCAAACTGTTTAACTCTAATAGACATGGGTTGCACATCATAACATATACATATGTACAACAGTCAATAACGACATAGATCACAGATTTTGCACAATTGGCACCTACATACATGTATATGGTAATTTAAAGCACCAACAAGTTTTTAACCCTCATTTCCACCTTAATAAGTCAAAGTGTAAAAAATAGGGCTGTCCAAATGAAGATTTAGATATCGAACTGTAAATGTTACTCTAAATACAGTGTACATTCAACATTATAGAAGTTCAGAAAAAAATGATATTATCACAATATCTGTACCTAATCCTTTTAGTATTACTTGAAGTAGGCTTACTTTTGTTGTAATACATCGTTAGAGAAAATATATTGCATAATCATTGTAGAGCATTTTACTGCTTCCACTTCAAATAGTAAAGGTAAACAAAAAGAATTGTCTTTACTGATGGAGATTGTAACAGTGTGCATGTATGCAAATGTTTATTTTTTTTAAATCAATAATATATGTATATATATATAATTAAGAAATATTCAAACCCATGAATAGCAATGAGTGATCTTAACACCTGTAAGGAAGCAATGGGTAATAATATTAATTGAAGGTTGTATTGTAGAGGAAACCTACAAAGAAGGGCTTGTAATTTAAGGTTCTTGATACAAAATTAAATGAAGTATCTCAAATGTAAAAAAATAAAAACAAAAACAAAATATTTGTTGGAATGACAGTACAGTGTATAAACAAGAAATGACATTACAGTTAATTATTTACAATGTACCTTTTTACAGCATATTTTAATTTACAATTATTTCCACATTATTGTAAGACACATATATTAAGGATTACTGAAAGAAGTGGTTCAAGCATCTATAAACAACAGTAAGTTACTGTACAGTAGCTTTGTATTCAAGATAATAAGAAATGCATGCAAGACATGTTTGAAAATCGTGTTAAGACATTGGAAATATGATTTTAAAGAGTTTCTAATATTAGTGAAACAAAAAATGATGATTTTTCGAAGGAAGTCATATGCATATTACATTACATTATTAATAGTATTCTCTAAAGCGCTTAGACTGTATATGTATTAAGCGCTATATAAAAGCGGAATATTATTATTTTTTATCATAACCTGCAAAACACAAAACTTTGATTTTAGCAATTTCTTCAGATGGGTAGATATAATCAAATGACAATCTGTATAATGTTCAGTTAAATGTTAATAATGCCGGTATAGGTTGTATTTCCAGCTCTCCCTTGCTCCTGTACATGCTGATGGCGTGGCATTCTTCCCCATGTCCAACAATAACCGTTACATCATCAATTATGTCCTTTCCTGACTTGCTCCATTTCTCAAAGAGAAATTGGAGGAGATTCTCCTTGTTCTCCCCACGAGAGAGAAACTTTGTCCACTGGTTTGGAATCTTCTGGTCACCAGCGAAGATTTTTGTCAGCTGGTACCCCTCGACAGCTCGTCGCTCTCGTTGGTCGAAGTTGGTCAAAGTTGTCGGATCTTCGAAGGTGGCTTTATCCCTGAACCTTCTGCCTCCAGTGGAACATCATTGGTTCTTGTGGCTGAAGCAAGTTTTTAAAGACACAAAGAGAAACAGGAAAAAATTATTATCGGTCCCAGCTTTACATGTAATAAAGTAAATATCCCATATATACAATTGGAACACATGTTCAGTCCCCTTCCTAAAAAGGGAATACATGAATTTCATTGTGGAAAAAATAATTTTTCAACATCTTAGTTAACAAGATTGAAAGCTGAATAACTGTTTCATTTTGATGGCTTGTTAATGTGGTCAATGACTATCCATGTTTTTTTTTGAGTGGCATTATTATTAACTGAATAAAATTGCTCATTATTTGTAATTACCTCCCTATGATGTTTGATCAAACTTGAATATGTCATTAGACATTAAACATTTACCATTCGAGATTAACTATAAACAGTGTCGACCTTACGACCATTATCACCTCATCGTACATGTATGAATAAGGAGATTCAGTACTCGCGCAGCTAGTATTACAGAAGACCTAGTGCATACAATGATAATAATATGTATATCTGTAAAGCGCTTTGAGAAGGCCTTCGGTCCTGAAAAGTGCCATATAAGAACTAGCTATTATTATTATTATTAATGAAAAAACCTGGGACAGTTGCCAGGAGTGACAACAGTCAAGATTTCATTTGTTTATGTATTCTTTTTCTTTTTCAACATCGATAAGTGAAATTTATTGTACAATATGTACTTTACTGTCAATTCATTCAGCTCAGTCAGATGTCACCCATGACCAATTGTAACTTAAAAAAAGCTTTTGACTTTTTGAGTGAATTAAAGTATTGTACAATGATGTTGGAAAATGTTCTGAAAATTTTAGAATCAATATTGGTCTAGGGGTGTTCAAATAATTGAAGTAGGGCCTACTATAGGTATCAGAGGAGGCGAGTTGGCTCAGTCGGTAAAGCGTCCGCCTGTCGAACACGTGTAGAGAAGAGTCACTACCTTTGCACGTTAAGAACCCACTGCACTATTCGTATAAGAGTAGGGGGAAACCCCGGTGTACGTGGTCCATCTGCCCACACCCCCAGTATAGTACGATAATACTCTGTAAAGAGGTCTGTACTCAAAAAGGAAGAAGAGTATAGGTCTAGCCCGGGGCGGGGGGGGGGGGGGGGGGTACTCACGTATATTGGGTATAAGGGGATGTGCCGCTCGGAAGGGTGACTTTTTCAGGAAGGATCCTTAGACATGGGTCCCCTTTTCATTAAAAAAATCCTTAGACATGGGTCCCTTTTTTCATTTATTCCTTTCCCCTCTTTTCTCCCTCATTTTCTCCTGGATTTTGGGATTTGCTCCTACATTGAAAATGCCTAAATCTTTCCCATCTCTAAATAAATGGACCCTTCGGTGATTGCATTTCCAGTGTACGAGGTACGCACTGACCTCTAAGTCAGTGGGTGTACGTAGCTCGTAAACTCAACTAGATCCCGGGGTACCACATATATCAGGACCCACTGGGCTCTATACCGGGTACTCATATGGCATAATGCGCGCTAGGTATGGTATCCGCCCGTATAGGGGTCGTACCCCCGGAAACTTGTAGCGCTTCGCACGCTGAAAGATCGGCAGCTATACCCTGCGTACCCCCTGCCCAGCAGCCGGGCACCAGCGGGGCTCAAGCAGGGAGCTATATAGCCAATGCTTGAGAGCTCGTGTACGGGTACGTTAACAGGAAAAGTCCTTCAATTAAAACAGATGCTAGAGGTGCTAGCACAGTATTATTATGTTGCATGGTGATTTCATCTTTATGTGTGTAAACTACTTGTAAACTACATGTAGTATGGTACAGTTTACTAATAAAGAACTTTATCGAGAAACTGCAAAATTATTGGCCATTGTATTATTACACACATAGGTGCATTACTATCCTGGCTGTGTATTAAAAGCTGTGCTATTAGTATTGATTCTCAACATTTCAAACACCACTGTGTAAAACTCAACCAATTTCACTAAAAATCGATACTTTAGTGACAATCAATAAGATCTCAATAGCAGTAATATACATTTTTTAACTTTCCGATGTTAGAAAGAATAATTTAAAAAATCAAATTGTGAGTCCACTGTCGAACTTGCCGATCAGCCGCATCGGCATGATTGTGTGCATCTCTGTGTTATGAGTGTATTGACTATTCATGTATTTAAATACTGCCTATTAACGCGTAATGCAGTGCTAGAGGTCAATATGCATTAGCGTTGACTCTCCATAATTATGCTTTGCTGGAGTGTATTATTACAGCTTAAAAAATGTAATATTTGAAGTTTGAAATCCTTAGACATGGGTCCATTTTTGACAAAAAATCCTTAGACATGGGTACCTATTTCAGCAAAAGGACCCTTGGATGTGGGTATGGGTTCGGAGGTCTCAGCCGCACACCCCCGTCCGACTATAATCTGAGTACCCCCCCGGGGGTCTAGATACTAAGTCTAAGAAGTAAGAGTAAGACCCTAACTTTGCTTTTTTGAGTGAGTGTGAAACCGAAATTTGTATGATGATAGCCTACCTACATCTATAGTGCCTGTAGCTGTATATCTTATTAAGGAAATAACTAGTTTGTGGGTAAAATCAAGTGATTTCAGGGATAAGCCCACACAAGAGAACCCAGACCTTACACAAATACCAATGCATGGGACAGTGATGTGAAAAAACTGGGCCAACAATCCCATGACTAAAACCCGATGAAAACTTCACCGTTTAATCATAACAATAATTTTGAAATATTTCAAAAATGACAGTAATAAATTACCTTCATGTCCTGTTCTTTCTTGCTTCTTCCTGACCCTCTCGATCTTAGTTTTGTCGGTAAATCGCATGTAACATGCGCGATGGTAACCCAACTTTGACTTTGAGTTTGAGGAGACACATTGAGAATATCTGGAGACAAAACAAGCTCCAAATCATACTTTTCAATGGCATAGGTAGCAATAACACCTTCTTTAATGTCAAATTCCTTCCACTGGTGAACACTGATAAAAAAATTCCTCCAGCTTGTCTCAGAAAAAGAGATAATATTTGTTGAATCACCATCAACATTGTGCATGCAACACTCTATGGTCATGGTGCACTAGCAGACTAGACATGTAGCCAGTGCATGCAAGCCAAGACTCAGAATACAGGGACTGTGATTGGTCAATTGCACTCTGAGCTCTAATACCCCAGCTGTGATTGGCCAATTAAGGAACAGCTATGACATCATCATTGCAGAATGGCTGTCTGCTACACACAGTGATATTTGCAACTTTATATCAAAATTGTGAAAAAATGTACCAGCCAAAACATGGGAACATTTGACCATTGTTCTTAGATATATGTCCAATGATCATTTAGGACAAAATAAAGTACTTCCCAGGGGTGACCACGGAACTAAAGAATTTTTAGGCTTGGCCCATGGTCTATAAATAGCTGCATACACCACAACATTCAATGAAAATCGTATTTTTATTTCAGAGCAAAATGTTACGATCAAAATTGGTTACCTTGGTCAATTTTGTAAATTTTCTCGGAGTAAGAGCACATTGTAGTCTTCGAAATAAATTGGATATATGCAGTAGTGTTGTTAAAGACCACAAATGGCGCTATAGCAATATTAGAGCCAACACGGACAGACGGTGGGTTCAAGCTTGGTGGTCTCCAATTCCCTGCGGTCTCCAATTCCCTGCACCTACCCTATTCAACCAAACAATTTCCATGATGCAGATATGTTATATCATAAGTTAAAATCCTTTTCTGAAAGAAATGTTTTCACAATTATCATCATATTGTTTCAACCTAATTCTTCTAAGTTCTAGGCCTAATGTCCATGATCCTAACATCATTTTCTACTTGGTTTATCTTCTTCTTATCCCAATCCCAATCAAATTTTATTGGAGTTCTGGTCATCCAATTACATTTCGAAATAAACAGTTTCAAAGCATTGCGAAATTAGATTAGCTCAGTACATAAACAAGATTTAAGGATAATCGAATCGATAAATTTGCACAAAAAAGTCCCCCTCAGGCACTTGCGCTGCGTGCAGCAACGAATATAAGTATATGGGACCAAATTCAATTTATTCTGGCATGAATGTTCAGCCCGAACACTTCAGCCATTTCTTGTCATTACTTATATAAATTATAAAGGCCTTTGGCGAGCAACCCCTTTAAGGGAACCTTTTGAAAAGTTATAACATTCTTCCTAACTGAGAAGGAAAACAAAATGCGAAAACATACACACAAAACACTTTCCCCAAAACTTAACGGTGTCTTTAACCAGTTTTTGGATATGCATAATTATGCAAGTACAAAGTAGGCCTATTTATGCGTCATTCCGAATTGTCTCAAAAACTAGGCAACACACAGAAAGAGATATCCGAGATATTAATCAAAGAATCTTTAAAAAACCAAACTCGAAAACCAGAGGATTGAGAATCATACAATTAATAACATATCAAAGAATCTATGCTGATATCGCAAAATGTGTATAAAAAGGATTGGAAACCATTCTCTTACTGCTGCTAACCGAACAATAGCCAAAACACTCTCAAATGGTGATGCAACAGGCAGCATTATAACATAAACAATCCTACATATCAATTGTTGGATGGTAAATATCCTTAATGAGAATAACAATCTAGAAAGCAATTACAGATCAAATAGGAAACGTACGTATGATACATGTGTCAAACTGCTCTGAAATAGAAAGATTGCAAAATAGGCTTTTAAATAAATAGGCACCGTTAAATGCTTACATTTTTTCATAAAATGCATTCAGAAAACGAAACAAACTTAACAAAAACAAAGAAAATAACCTATGAAAAAAATATATTGTCGGCGGAGCATTTGTCGTAGTACGAGTAGCATTTGGATTGTACGGGGCACTTTTTAGGCGGAGCAAATGTCGTCGGAGTAAATGTCACCGGAGAAAGTGTCGCTTCATGCGGAGCAAATGTCGGAGGAGCAATTGTCGGCGGAGCAAATGTCGGAGGAGCAATTGTCGTCGGAGCAACTGTCGATGGAGCAACTGTCGTTCGAGGAGCATTTGTCAACGTAGCATTTATCGCTTAATGCGGAGCAATTGTCAGAGGAGCAAATGTCGATCCCCCGTGGGTTACAGAGACAGAACCAATTGCCGCCAGTCCAGGGGCGGAACCCCAGAATGCTCTCGAATTTTCTAAATTCATATCCTTCAAGATAGCAGTCATGAATGACATAAACTCTAATCTATACCTTAATATTTGCACTCACTTTATGGCTTTATTTCGTTGGAAACCAAATCTGTCTCTCACATGCACGCTCTCTCTCTCTCTCTCTCTCTTTCAAAGGTTACACGATATTTTGTGAAAGTATGCCTCATATTCACAAAAGGAATGGTTAAGTGACTGCAAGTAGTCAAATTTGTTTTCTTCAAAGATATTCCTTGATATAAGGCTTATCTTGTTACATGTACATTTGTGAAAACATGCTCATCCAAACATTGTGAAAACATGGGTAAACTTACGTTGGTAACTCCTTTGGGCGCTATTTGACCGAAAGTTGAGCAAGGATAGGACCCTTCAATTGGCCGACTACGGTAGGCCACTTGTTGGGAAATCCTGACCAGCTGTTGGGGAAAATACGAAATAATTATGCACGTGTGTAGTAGAATATTTACATTTACCAATACCACTGGGAAAACTATTGCCCAATAAATGGTTGGGTTGAATATTGGCACAATGTTGGGCAAGGTGTTGGGAAAAATATTGCCCAACCTTGCAGAAAATAACGAAGTGTCGATCGCCGGCCTTTTTTATGAACTCTTGTGATATTAATCACGGAAGAGGTTTACGGTGCACCATGTGTAAAGTCCTCGAGGGACTGAGGAAAGTAGATAGAAAATAGAAGTGAGATGGAAAGGCGAGAAAGTGGGGGTTGGAAGAAAGAGTATCTTTCGGAAGTGAGTATAGTCCTGAAAAGGACTGTAAACCAGAAAGTTGTAGGCAGGATGAGAGGTTTGAGTAGAAGACTGGATTGAGTTGGAGAGTTGAGTTGAGTAGGCGAGTAGAGTTGCAGAGCAGGAGCAGGAGAGTAGGTTCGACGTTTCGGACAGGTTGACTGTCCGTCTTCAGGAGTGAGTGTTCGATATTGATCCCCTATTAGAAAGTGTTGGGTCGAGACGCAAGTTTTCGTAGATTTGATGTAGCTCTTTTAGAAAATATCTTAACCTGCACCCGACACTTTGACAATAAGAGGGTGTATTTCACAAACATTACATCCGCTATTCGAGGATTAGGAATCGATTATTCACGAAAGTTCTTGTAACCGGAATCCCTATGGAACGAAGTAAGCCCCGACAAACTAATTGTTCCTTCATTTGTTGGCAACTTCACCAGTCATATTTGATAACATATGGATAAATTCCGAAATGGTAGAGGAAAATCAAACACAGACTTGGTATGAAATCAGGCATCCTTTTTCCTCTCACAAGGCAGTTATCCTGAAATAGAATTCCACGTCCAGAGTCTTTTCTAGCCTGTAGGTTAAGTTTGCATCTCATAACTAGATATCACTGACATTCAAACACACATGATTGCACTTTAAAAGCGCATATATTTATTTATAAACATAGAATATTCTAACTAGCATGTGTTTTGTCAACATTGCTTGTATTTTGATAACGCATATATTTAAAATATTTTGTTTGGAAGGATCGAATATGCTTAGTTTTCCCCCTATGGCTTTCCATAGTAGACTGTCTGAATCAAAATTCAGTCATGGTTGAGTTGTGTCCGCACTTCCAGCATTTAATAGTAACGTTAGTTTTTCTATTCGAGGTATACGAACGAGCGGAAGAACTTTCGCGCAAATGGCTCCCCATGTTTCGGACCCTTTAGCTTTCATTGAAATCACATCCGTACCGTCAAGGAAAAGGTTTGAGAACCACTGCTCTATACACTACAAATATTATTCTTGTTACCAATGCATAATCATGATAATTCAACTAAAGGTAACATATGACACCGACTAGAAATGTTTTTTTATCAAACGGGTTAGAAACAAAAAATAACTCAATAATATATCATTTGGAAGATTAACAAGAAACAAAGGTTGGCTTTTAATTTATGATTCATCTGTGCTCACAGAGCTGGAGTCATGAAAGCACGGGTCTGTTCATTTGTATGAAGGGGTGACCAAAGTTCGCGGATATTTTTCTTTTCTTGCATATTACAAACAATCCAGATCAACATATGTCATGTTCCATACGTCATAAGATTCGTAATTTATCATATAATCAGATTATTTAACATTCCAAGGCTTTATTTACTTCAAATCAATGATAAGACGAGAATATCGGAAGCCTTACCACTACCGACGTTCGTCAAAAAGTGTGACCTAAGTTCGCGCATGATATTTACTGCCCTCTTGTGATCGGCTTTATATATGTAAAGATTCCAAAAAGTTACGTAGTTTCAATCAGAAGCCGAACTTTATATTGAAACTTTCAAAAAGATAATAATTTCTCTCTATCATTGAAATATTGCCAGATAAAAATACCCATGTTAAGTTTTGCAAATAAAAGACAATATTTGTCAATGTTTATGTGTTAATGTCAATGTAGTCCCTATCTGCATGTCATATTTGTTTGTTGGAAAAAATTATCATGTGTCTCCTTTTCATATGATCAGCCATACACGAGTTCTCGCTCTTTTCTCTATTTGTCTCTCCACTTTCCCCTTTTAAATTTGTATTCTTACGAAACCCATAGATTCCTTGAAATTCACAAACACAGATACGGTGGAAGCAGGCGCGCAGGTTCCGTTTTTCGCGTAAGAAATTGGAATTTTGTCATTATTTTTCGGAGTCAATCCCTCTAATAAACTGATTTTTATGTTAAAAAAACACAATTTGTTATGATAAAAAGCGTGAAAAAGCTAGCTTATTCACATTTTTATGTCGTATTTTGACTTTTGGAGTTATCGACGGTGCTCAAAGATTTCGTTGTCTCAGTCCCACACAGGCACCGCGTATCGTTCTCCTGTTATAAGCGCTTTTAGTGTTAGTACGCGAACTTTGGTCACGCGCGAACTTTGGTCACACCACCATATATGGAGACTGTTATGAAAATGAAACTATTATATGAGGGGATTTGCCTTTAATGGTAGCCAGGCAACCAGACAATTGAATACATATATCTTGCCTAGTGAGACGGAAAAAGCATTATGTTCAACGCGAATCATTTTGCGTGGGAATATTAGACGTATGGTACTGGGGAATGTATGAGAGAGGGTGTGCATGGGTATGAACAAAAGTGTGAGTGAGGTGGTGTGTGTGTGTGTGTGTGTGTGTGTGAGAGAGAGAGAGAGAGAGACCAGGGAGAGATACCACGGAGAGTTTGAGAGAGAGAGAAAGAGAGAGCAAGACATAAAAAGGGGGAGAATAAAAGAGAGATATGGGAGAAAGAGAGATAGAGACAGAGAGAGAGAGAAACAGAGGGAGACAGAGGGAGATAAAGGGAGAGAGAGAGAAGGGGGAGAACCAGAAGGGGCTGGGTTATGCCTGGACATGCTTTCATTCAAATATGTGTGTTTGAGA